>JBBBDQ010000727.1:230000-237500 GCA_037127315.1 Ascarosepion bandense | reverse complement strand
CCCCAAAGAAACTAACGACGGAACAAGTGAATGGTGATTACCATATATCTTAACGGTTGAACCAGCGGATGAACAAGGATACGCATGACGGACATGTTACAGAAGGCGCCACTGGACATTATAGTCGAATTAGCTGCAGTCCGTTGCAGTTTCATATGCGGATTCTGTATTTCTAATTCCATATTCCTCATTTAACTAACTCTTACAACGCTTTCGCCAGCAAAAGCTTCGTCCAGTCATGAACATCAAATGGAATTACTATGTGACCACCACAAACATCCTGAAAAGAGCCAACAGTCAGTCAGTCATATAAAATTATATTATTTATACCCTTCAAATATCGTAACTTGGTTATAAAAGTACGTGCGTGCATTTTCTTTGGAGTCTTTGGGGGTGTTTGTGATTAGACATGTTACAGAAGGCCACACGATATTTATAACAGAGTTTCATAACTGGATTCTGCAGGTCTCATTCCATATGTGCTGCAGTGGAAGGTTTAAGTGTGCGGGTCACTTCCTGGTAAGTTAGGGTTCACCTTAAACATTCGTTATTTTTTTAAATTGTTATCACCCCATGCAAGGTAGCAAAGACACTAAGACACAAGTGGTGGCTGGGCGTGGGAGAATTAGGAACAGAAATATTAATAATGAGTGGAAGAGAAAAGAATAATCAGAAAGACAGTAGAAATCAAAAATATAACAGTTACTATAAATATACTAGTATATTACTATAGACATAATATTTAGATAGAAAATATCTGCATTCTCTTTCTTTCTCTCTCTCTCTTTTTCTCTCTCTCTCTCTCTCTCTTTATCTCTCTCTCTCTATCTATCTATCTATATATCTATATATCGGAAGAGAACGAGATAGATAGATAGATAGATAGATAGATAGATAGATAGATAGTGAGAGAGAGAGAGAGAGAGTGTGTGTGTGTGTGTGTGTGTGTGTGTGTGTGTGTGTGTGTGTGTGTGCGGTTATGTTAACGAAAAAATAATAAGTATTTATCAATCTAAAATTTTGCCTTTAAAGCTTCATCAGAGAATGAGGTTTTGTGAAAAAAAATTCAGGTATTTTTAATTTTTGTGTGGTGTATGTTTTTATTGGTTAAAAGGGGCCTTCCGTCTTCTCAAGCAGCCTTCATGTGTAATTTGTCTATAAGGGATTCAGATAAGGTATATTCGTGTGTGTGTGTGTGTGTGTGTGTGTGTGGTAGGGATTTTTCTTTTTTTGTTTATGTATGATAGCTCTTTGTTTTAGGGAGGTTTTCAGGTAACACTGTTTGTAATGACGGAAGTAGGTGGTAAACGTATTTTAGATTCTTTAAGAATGGATTTTATAGAAGCAGGTGATGCAGTATAGTATGTTTAAAGTGTGATAATAGATGGTAAAATATTTATCAGAGTCCCCCCAAAAGTATATACTACGTAAAGAAATATGTATATACTACGTAAAGAAATAAATTAAGGTGACATTTATAAAATCAAATGTATGGCCAGTTTTGTTCTTGTGTATTTCGAGCGATTTTAAGCAGTTATCACAACGTAGTTGTGTTCATAGATACGAGCTTTTAGATTAATTCCTTGATGTAACGCCAGTCTAACTATTTCTACATTGCAGACGATTTATTTAATGAATTCCAGCATCTGAAGTGGTGTTGCATCTATTTTTCTTCCTAACTATATCTCTGACTGTCTTGGTGGTAAAGACCTTAGTGTTGGAGATAACTAATTCATTTTCAAATTTTATAGAGTATTGGAGGTTAAGAATATGAATTTTGTGTTTTTGATATTAGAAGTATCTGCTCTTTTAGACTCGTGGACATCATATGGTCGTTTTCCTACATTGGGAACTTCTAATATCAGAATGAATTTTTTTCTTCTTTTTCAGAACATTTTTTCCACGTAAAAGTTTTCTTTAAAGAATTTTCCTGAATGTTCAAACTGGTAGACGGAATATAATATTGCTTAAAATAAACACGGAACGTCTATTTAAATAAGGGTTTCACTAAAGAAAATATGGTTTAAAGTAAGAATACATAGATGGATATGAACAGACTGAGATAGATAGATAGATAGATAGATAGATAGATAGATAGATAGATAGATAGATAGATAGATAGATAGATAGATAGATAGAGGGTGTGTGTGCGTTTGTGTGGTCATGTTAAAGAAAAAGTAAGAAATATTTATAAATCTAAAATTTTGCCTTTAAAGCTTCATCAGAGAATGAGGTTTGGTGAAAAACAAAAGGAAGAGAAAAAAATTCAGGTATTTTTAATTTTTGTGTGGTGTATGTTTTTATTGTTTATTTTGTGTGGTGCATGTTTTTATTGGTTAAAAGGGGCCTTCCGTGTCTTTGTCTTCTCAAGCAGCGTTTGTGTGTAATTTGTCTATAAGGGGTTCAGACGATAAGGTATAGTAGAAGTGTCTGCTCTTTTAGACTGGTGGACATCATATGCTCGTTTTCTCGCATTGAGGATGCCATGAGGTGCCATTCTTAATATTAAAAGGAAAGTTTTTCTTCTCTTTCAGAACATTTTTTCCACGTAAAAGTTTTCTTTAAACAATTTTCTTAAATGTTCAGGCTGGTAGACGGAATATAATATTGCTTAAAATAAAATAAATAAGGGTTTCCACTAAAAAATAAGACTTAAAGTAAGAATACATAGATGGATATGAACAGACTGAAATAGATAGATAGATAGATAGATAGATAGATAGATAGATAGATAGATAGATCTCACCATGGTTCACACCTGCATGTTCGCTCACTATATCACACAGAAAGTTCTATTTTTGGCTATACCAGTGTAACATCTCTAGTCGTAACAGATGCTTATTTGTTGCTACTCGTAATAAATGCAAGAATCATCGAAGGAGCAATGTCCCATTTTGCGGAGAGC
Source organism: Ascarosepion bandense (assembly GCA_037127315.1). Lineage (NCBI taxonomy): Eukaryota > Metazoa > Mollusca > Cephalopoda > Sepiida > Sepiidae > Ascarosepion > Ascarosepion bandense. The sequence continues at coordinate 234,595 of JBBBDQ010000727.1, read as the reverse complement.
ATGACAATTTTTGCTCTCGGGATTACTGGCAATTCTGTAATAAGGTATTAAATAAATGAAAAGTCTCTAAACTCCGCTCTTCTATCAATTTGAGGGGATATCATTCTCTGCTGATCAAACTGAATGCTTTGCCGATAAATTCTCAAATGCTACTCTTGACTCATCCGGAATATCCCTGCCGAACGTCCTACTTAGAACTGGACCCCTATTATGCATATAACCCCTTTTACGGTTGCTGCTATCATTTCTAACCTAGATCCCCAAAAGAATGTGAACCTGATGGTATCCCTGTAATAGTTATTAACAACTGTGCTCCAGAACTGGCTCCTTCTCTCAAAACTGTGTAATAAATACCTTGCTGCTTCATTATTTCCTACCTGCTGTAAGTCATTACCTGTTGCTCCAGTTTTAAGAACTCTGGTGATCCGTCCGACTCTCCATCTATTAGCCTATTAGACTTCTACCCCTTTTTGACAAACTTCTACAGACCCTAATCAATCTTAAAATTGGTTTATCATCTCTCGCCAAAGGGTCTTTTCTCAGACAAGCAATATGGTTTTAATTTTTCCAGGTTAACTGATGATGCTGATAATTATGGAAAAATATTTTACATAAATAAAAAATTTCTCTTATGCTCTAGATAAAAAACAGTGCAGCCCGAGCTGTAACATCGGACATCCGGAAAGCCTTTTTGACAAGTCTGGCATACAGGTCTTCTCCACAAGCCGATTAGTTTCGGTGTCTATGGATATATTTTTTCAGTTGATCTAGTCTTTTCTATCAAATCGTGAAATGAAATTTATCCTAAGCGTGCCACTCGTCTAATTCATTTCGTACTCACGTGGGTGTTCCCCAGACGCCGTCCTTGAACGTTCGCTGTCTTTAATTTTCGCTAACGACTTTCCTGATGACACCATCTCTCAACTTGGCGTCTACGCTGACGACACAACCATTTACTCTTACCTCGATAAGCAAAGCCGATCAGTCCTACAAGATCAAAATGACAGCTGATGTCCAAAACGACTTCAAGACCGTTGTTAACTGGGGCAAAAGATAGCTTTTTACTTTCAGCGAATAACTAAACTTCCCCTTTTTACGAATTCAATTTCTTTAGTGGTTATATGCACAGGCAACTACATATACATGCCCATGTTGTCTCCCTCTCATACATACATGCACACATCTATCTAAACTTATTTATAAATGGAACTTTGTCTCTGTGTGTGCGTGTCTGTTACCTATAAACTCCGAAATGGCTGAACCGATTTCCTTGAAAGTTTATACAGTTGTACTATAAGCATCTGCTAGTGTTCTTAGCTAGGTTTTGTGTCGAGGTACCCCCGATAAATATCGACAATCGGTAATCGAAAAAATCGGGTTATAGAAGGAGTGGTCCGATTTTAATCAAATTTTATACACTCATAGACAAAGACATAAGAAACGATATTCAGAAGTTTCAAGGTTGCAGTTCTTACAATAGTGCAGAAAATCGATAATATATATATATATATATATATATATATATATATATATATATATATATGTTTGTGTGTGTGTCTGTTTATCTGCCTGTATGTCTGTATTTTTTTCAGACCTTTTATTTTAGTTTTTGATTCGGGTTTGGCTCTAAGTAGGTATAATTGTAGTTCTTAGTCTCAGCCATGATACCATTTACTCAGAAGACTTATTTAGCCTTCAAAATTCAGTTTACGACGAAAAAAACTTATTTGATATCGATACCAGGAAATCAAAATTTGACTTACATCCATTCATTTTTCTTTCAGTCTACGGTTTCGCTTTAAATGGAAACAACTACTGCTTTTTAGTCTTTCGTAACAACGTCCAAAGAGTCTGATCTCCAGGACCATGGTTTAGTTTTAAAGCTTTCATTACACCCTAGCAACGCCGGGTTATACTGCTAGTACAAAGATAAAATTATACACATGTGAGCGTGAACACGTAATGAATATGCGTTCAAAACCCACCGATATATGAAAAGGGATTGAAAATACAACTGAAAGTTTTAATAAAATCCAAAGAAAAAAATCAGTAATATTATTAATTTTAATACTTCCAAAACTAATCTTCTCTCCATAAATCACCTGAGAGAGATCTCTGTGCCTACCACCAGTATGGCTAATGTTAACCTCCAGGAAAATGACTCGTTGCGTATTCTGAGTTGACATGAAGTGGATAGAATATATTGAATCCAACGATAGGTCAACCGCTAAAACTTCGGTGCATTGTGTCTTGAGAGGCCATTTTTCTCTCCAGAATCTATAGTACATTTTTTATAATCATATCACGCCAAGCAAGACATTTTACAGCCACTGTTTTGCAGGGTGTTACATAGAAGAAAAGTTATGAGAAACAGTGACAGGCTATAGGGGGTGTCAGGAATGGGTAAGAGAAGGATGAGAATACTGATGAGAATGGGGTGGACGAAGAAAAAAACATGAGAGAGAGGATGCAGGTTAGTGAGATAAGGGATGACTATTGACTTTACATTTAGATTCTTAGCGATTGTAGCTGTCGGGGAAACAAGTAAATGCAAGGGAATTCCACAGTCGGTAAGTGCGAGAAAAGAACCTGATGGAGTAGAATTTGCGTTTACATTTTAGTGGTTTCACAGTAAAAGAGTGGGACTTAGTTGCTAAACTTGTGGCTCGGGTAAATTCATATATAGAGGACACGAAAGTTTATCGGAACAGAAGCCGTGAAAGTATTTGTAGAAGAGACACAGGGAAGCCACATTTCGCCGGTGAGAAAGTGACTGTATCTGAGCTGCCAAGTCGGGATCGATCACATTAGAGATTGTCCGTTGGATTTTGTCAAGGAGCCCTAGGTGGATAGCAGGAGCACCAGACCAGATATGGCAGCAGTGTTCAAAGCACGGGCGGATGGTAGATTTATATATGTGCAGGATTGTTTCAGATATATCTATATATGTATTTATAGATATATACATATCTATAAGTCTACTATTTGTCCATGCTTTGGGCACCTCGGCTTGGCGTAATGGTTAGAAAGCTTGTCTTGTTAGACCCTATTACAACTGAGTAGTTAGTTCGATCCTCACTGGGTACCGCATACTTTCGGCCTTGTGCAAACATCTAAGCGGCGCTTAGAAAATCATCTATGATTTAGAATGCTTAGAATATTGCTGTCAGATATGGTCCTGTTCCTCCGTTATTACCTTGAGCTTCTTGGTAAAAGCCAAAAACGAATCAGCAATATTATGGGTTCTGATCTAGCAATGTAGGATGTGCGTTGTGGTACAGTGGATATCGGCTCGGAGCCGAGTTCAAATTCCAGTTGATTTCATTGCATTCACTTACGCACAAATACCCTTGGGAAAGGTATGAATCCGTCTCGTTCTTCCAGTTATGGGTTAAATAACAGGACAGATTGGGTTCTATAGCCTTGACTGGCAGCCAATCTACCGCAGAAAGTAATCGCAACCTACTGCAGGATAATCTTCTGCCCAGTCAGTCATGACTCTTTGGAGACATGATCGCTCAAGCGTGTATCACGTATGTCACTTAACTGACTGACTGACTGACTAGACTGGCGTCGACATCTTGCCAATTGAAAGTTCAGCTGGCTAAATGTTGCTGTAGGTTCCATGCTAACAGTTTCTTTCGTTGCACTTCTCTCTTGTGGAACTCTCTTCCAGCTTCATGCTTTCCAGCCAATTTTAATCGACATAAATTTTAATGCAGTGTTAATCGCTATCTACTGACCTCCTAAGTTCTCTTTTCTCTTTCTGCTCAATATTAATGTGTATGTTCCTAATTCTTCTACATACTGTAACCCCGAGCGTTTTATTGTCTTAAATTAAAGCGTAAAGATTAGATAGATAGATAGATAGATAGATAGATAGATAGATAGATAGATAGATAGATAGATATGCTAGTATTAAAATAACTTTTATAATCCCACTTCACAATCATTGCATTCACTCTCACTTTTACAACATTAGCAGTATAGCCCGGCGTTGCTCGGGTGTAATGAAAGCTTTAAAACTAATCCATGGTTCTGGAGCTCAGACTCTTTGGACGTTGGCACAAAAGACTAAAAGGCAATAGTTGTTTCCAGTTAAAGGGAAACCGGAGACTGAAAGAAAAATGAATGGATGTAAGTCAAATTTTGATTTCCTGGTATCGATATCAAATTTTCTGCACTATTGTAAGAACTGCAACCTTGAAACTTCTCAATATCGTTTCTTATGTCCTTGTCTATGAGTGTATCAAATTTGATTAAAATCGGACCACTCCTTCTAGAACCCGATTTTTTCGATTATCGATGTTTGATATTTATCGGGGGTACCTCGCCACAAAACCGAGTTAAGAACACTCGCAGACGCTTATAGTACAACTGTGTCAGTTTTCAAGAAAATCGGTTCAGCCGTTTCGGAGTCTATAGGTAACGGACACCAGACACAGAGAGAGAGAGAGAGAGAGAGAGAGAGAGACAAAGTCTCATTTATAAATAAGTTTAGATCATCTATATGATTTGTGTGTGCTAGCATATCAATAAATATTTATTGCTTTCACCCTTTTGTAAATACTCCTAAACTCTCTCTCTCTCTCTAT
>JBBBDQ010000727.1:150000-227500 GCA_037127315.1 Ascarosepion bandense | reverse complement strand
TAATGCGGTCCTATGACATAACACCGCGTGAGAGACCAAAATGTTAACAACGAAACCATATGTCTAAATGCAATGTAATGTGTTGTGACCAGATTGAAATATGATTTTATTAAGTGTGGGTTGTTTTGATTTAATGTAGATGGCCTCCAATATCTGAAGCTTTTTTTTACTATGTGTATGATTGAATATTATTGTTATCGACTAAAATCTGTCTAATATTACCTACATGGCTATGTTTTTTTTTAAGAAATGTTTAATTGAACTCTGATCAGAAAGGTAACAAGTAAGTCTACGGGAGAACGTGGTTGTAGTAAAACCAATATATGTAGTGGGTTTATTTTTAGTATCAGAGATATAATCTTTGAACGGGCATGTAAATTGATACACTACATTGGTTTAGTTGTGTGGTTGTAGGGTTACTGGAGACTATGAAGTCAATTGTTTTAAATTTTTTATAATATATGATGAGTTAATTTGATTATTATTATTTATTGGTTAACATTTCTACGTATTATGTTTTGGAGTGTTGTTTCATCATGTTTGTAATTATTATGCATTGGGTTGCAATAGTTTAAGTTAATAGTGATATGTTTATTTTGACGTACTCTATTATTTTTAATATTATCAATATTGTTAGAGGAATTATTAAGTTTATTGAAATACATTTGAATTTGTTGATTAATGACGGAGTTAAGAAACCCATTGTTAACAAGTGTTTCTTTAATGTTGTGTAATTCTTTACAGAATATGAATTTGGAACAAGGTATCATTTGTGTGCGTTGAATTAAGTTTTTTATAACAGCTAACTAATATTGTTGAGGGCATTCACTATTATAATTAAGAAGACACGAATTTATACTAGTTGGTTTCCTTTATAGAGAAGTAGTAAATCTATGCCTGCTAGAATCAGTAAATACATCAAGGAATGGAATTTTATAATTAATATTAAGTTGTAATGTAAATTTGAGGATGGAGTGACTTTCAAATTTGTTTTTAAGTAGTATAATTTGATTAATATTCTTAGCTAAAATGAAATTGTCATCTACGTATCTTACATATATAGTTGGTTTATTATTGTCATTAATTATTTTATTTTCTAAATGTGCAATAAAATACTTAGAAAAGAGGGGACCTAAAGGAAATCCCATCGCAATACTATCTATTTGAGTATAAATATTACCTTAGGGGTCTTGAAAGGTACTTTAGTGGTATATGCTAATAATCATTTTTTAAATCGTGAGTTTAATATTGATGAGTGGGAGAGTAGCATGATTGTATACATCACGGATAATGATGGCAATCGTTTCATGAACGGGATCATTAGTGAATAAGTTTTGGACATCCAAAGATGCAATTATTTGGTTGTTAGGTTTTACGGAATGGAGAATTTGTATAAATTCATTCGTGGAGTTAATAACATATTTACTTGAAAGGTAGGAAGTAATTAGTTCGTTAAGTGTATAGAAACGATTATATATTGCTGTGGGTATTTGTGAAATGATAGGCATATCATTGGTTTTAAATCCGAAAGAAACAGACTGGCGGTAAATCCTAACGGATCCTATAAACATTCAATATTAAAACTGATGCTCAATATAATTAAATGTATTTATCTATAGACCTAATATTCATTGCATATAAAAAAAATTCAAATTTCCAAAATCGGATGGCCATTTCAATGAATGAATTTAACACCTGTCTCATCAGCGATAAGAAAATATAATGGAAAAAATTTTTTTTTAAATACTGTCATATATTAAAATTTAATTTTTACTTTTACTTTACTTTTTTTAATAGTTGTTTCATTTATTCTTATTAACCATATAATTTAATTATATTATATAATATCTTCCAGTTCTTAATTCCTTCACGGTATAATTTTTAACTAAAGTTATTTTACCAGTTTATTTTGATGTCAACATTATTCGTGACCGTTTAACAGTGATCTCGCAAACCGTTATTTTGTTTGACCAATTTCTCTCTTACATATCTTTAATTTATTTTATTGTATATCTTTTCGCTTCTGTCAAAAGTGGCAAATTTACAAGTTCCGATAGCAAAGATCTGAGATCTGCCACGTTTTTCCTTTTCTTTTTCTTTCTTTTTTTTTCCTAAGGTTACTTCCGTTTTTTACACGCACAAACAAATTTATTTTCTCATAATGTTTTATAGTTTTATATTATGTAATCATACATATGATGAGCTGTGATACAGCGAAACAGGGTTGTTTGTGGGTGACTAATATATATATATTAGCTTGGCTGGTGTTCAAGTTCAGAACAATAGCTCATTCTGCTCTCTCTCTCTCTCTCTCTCTCTCTCTCTCTCTCTCTCTCTCTCTCTCTCTCTTGGCGTAGTTTTAAACAAGCTTATTTTTTCTAGAAGTAATTTTCTCTTATGTGCCGTGGGAGGTCATGGCTCTCCACAAGTTCCTATCAGTTGTAGCTCTTAGCAATGTTTGTCGTTTTAATGTCGCACCCATTTCATATTCTGTCATATATATTTACACAAGCTAGTCAGTTATTCAATGTTTCTCTCTGTTTTTCTTGCCGTCCTGTAGGTGTTAAATTCTACAAAGCCTTATGCAACCTAGAAATTTCAACAACTTCTTTCTGATTCTTACTTGCATCTTACTCTCTCTGTCTCTCTCTGTCTCTATCTCTCTTTATCTGTCTACCTCTTTCTCTCATAATAACTCATCATGCTCTCTCTCTCTCTCTCTCTCTATATATATATATATATATATATATATATATATATATTACTCTCTTTCACACCATTAGCCTATCTCCATGAAAGTAACTCATTGTCCTCTCTGTCTAACGTTTTCCACTGACATGAATTGCTAAATCTGCAGCGTGAACGTTTGTTCAATGTATAATGCTAGACCATTTTACTCACCATAATCCATCTTGCACATTTATAAGTCTATCTTTCGTCCATGCATCAAATATTGCTATCAGATCTGATCTGTGATTTTGTATACATCGAGATTGTTAAGAAAATCTAAAGAAGAATCAGCAATGTAATCGATATTGATCTGGCATATCATGTTTAGTCAGTTTTCCACTGCCGTTATGTAACTTCACTGTAATTCTTCTATAAATATTTTAATAGCAATTGTTCTACTGAGAGTTTTTTTCTTTTGTACCTTTTCTTCCCGAATATAAAAGCAGTACTAATTAGCAACTAGGTTTCATAATGTTACTACTGAAATTGCTAGAAGTAAATGGAAATTCTATCATAAGCGTTTCTTCTCTCGCACTTCTCGCCAGTGAAAGAGCCGCCTGTCTCCTTGCTTCCTTATCAATATCGCTCTTTAAAAATTAAAATTTAATGTCACTCGTTACCTTTTGTTTCCATTAACCCTATTCTTTCCTGTCCAACGTCTTAGTTTCTTCAACTTAATAACCCCTTGTCTCTTAATGGCTTTATCGCCTTACCTTGAATGAAATAAAAAAAAATAAAAAACAAAGGGGGAGATTGAGGTGTGCCAATAAATCTGCAGCCTAATGAGGATTGCATTTATTTTATTGAAAAAATATATTTTTCAACATAATCTTTATCTTCATCTGTGCACTTAAATCAGTTGTTATTAATATATATATATATATATATGAAATAATATAAAGTGAAATAATCAGTCAAATTTTAGCTTGTAATTATGTATTATTTTATGAACTTACTGATCTACTCTTTATAGATAGATAAATAGACAGATTTGATTTGATTGTTTGAGTGTATATCAAATTATTATGGGTCATTTAATACCGAAATTTAATTTTTGTAGGAGCTTTGAAGAAATAAAAACATGTTATTTCTCTGTGCAGGGCCAGTTTCTCCCGGCTGAAACAATCCTGCACATATATAAATCAACCATCCATCCGTGCATTGAATACTGCTGCCATATATGTTCTGGGGCTTCTGCTATCCACCTAGGGGTCCTTGACAAAATTCAACGGAGAATCTACAATGTGATCGATCCCGACTTGGCAGCTCGGATACAATCACTTTCTCACCGGTGCAGTGTGGCTTCCCTCTGTCTCTTCTACAAGTACTTTCACGGCTTCTGCTCCGATGAACTTAGATCACATGCTCCTTATAGACGAATTTACTCGAGCCACAAGATTAGCATCTAGGTCCCACCCTTTTACTGTGAAACCAATAAGATATAAACACAAATTCTACTCCAGCAGCTTCTTTTCTCTCACTTCCCGCCTGTGGAATCCCCTTCCGTTTACTTGCTTCCCCGATAGATACAATCTCCAAGAATTTAAATGTAAAGTCAATAGTCATCTCCTGTCTCACTAACTTGAATCCTCTCTCACATGCTCCCATCTCATTTCTGCAGTATTCTCATCCCTCTCCTACCCGCTTCCAGACACCTCCTTTATTCAATTACTCCTTCTTATAACTTTCCTCCTATGTAACCCCCTGCACAGCAGTGACAGTATAATGCCTTGCTTGGGGCGATACAATTATAAAAAAAAATTACTACAGGTAATGATATGTGGGTTTTATATTATAGTTTTGTTGAAGTTAGATTTCGAATACAGTTTGCTTTCTTTGAGAAATTGTAAGATATTGTATGCATTAATGTTACGAAAGAGTTCTTTCGTGCTGGTTGTTTGGTTGCTTGGTTGTTTTTTTTTTTTTTTTTTTTTTTTGGTTGTTTTTTTTGTTTTGGTTGTTTTTTTTTTTGGTTGTTTTTTTTTTTTGGTTGTTTTTTTTTTTGGTTGTTTTTTTTTTTTTGGTTGTTTTTTTTTTTTTGGTTGTTTTTTTTTTTTGGTTGTTTTTTTTTTTTTGGTTGTTTTTTTTTGTTTTGGTTGTTTGTTTTTTTTTTGGTTGTTTTTTTTTTTGGTTGTTTTTTTTTTTGGTTGTTTTTTTTTTTTTGGTTGTTTTTTTTTTTTGGTTGTTTTTTTTTTTTGGTTGTTTTTTTTTGTTTTTTGCACCACACCAACCTCTGTTCTATTTAATGCCAAAATTTACATATTTCAAGCACAATTTTATGGTTTTAACTGAATATATTTTAAATGAAATTATATGCTTTCAATTACACATAAAATCTATTGTTGGTCATTTTACTTTTAAAATGTATCGTTTGTAGTTTCACTATAAATATATAATGTTGGTAATTTTTTATATAAAAATGTATTGCTGGTATTTTTTATAAAAATGTTTTTTATAATTTCTATCGTGATTTTTTGTTGTTTTGTGGTTCACTATTTGCCCATAGTCACTCAGTTAAGTGCCATACATGATACACGCTTGGGCGATCATGTCTCTTCAGAGACATGACTGATTGGGCAGAGGATTATCCCGCAGTAGGTTGCCATTGCTTTCTGCGGTAGACTGGTTGCTAGTCAAGGCTATAGAACCCAATCTGTACTATTATTTAACCCATAACTGGAGGGAAGAGACGGATTAATACCTTTCCCAAGGGTATTTGTGCATAAGTGAACGCAACTAGAATTCGAACTCGGCTTCCCGATTTGTCGTTCCGAGCCGATATCCAATGTACCACAACTCACATTATGGGACAATAACAGTTGCTACCAAACCTGGTCAGAGTGGACCTATGAATAACAGCAATTAAGTGTTGGTTACATTCTTCTCAAAATTCCTAATGTTCCGATTTGAGGCCTTGCTGCCGAATATAGTTTGTCGTCATGCCCAGGAATCATATTTAACGAGACAGAAACGTGTTACAACTTAACTGTATAAACGCTGTTTTATAATCATTTCACCCCAAGTAAGCCAGTTTTACTGCCACTGTTGCGCAGGGGGCTACATAGGGGAAAGTGATGAGAAAGAGGTGTTAGTTATAGGGGATGTCTGGAGGAGGGTAATAAACGGATGAGAATACCGGTTTAACGGGGGCGGAGTGGATGGAAATAAGAGCTTGGGAGAAAGGATGCGAGTTAGTGATATAGGAGAAATCTGTTGACCGTACATTTAATTTCCTGGAGAATGTAGCTGTCGAGGAAGCAAGTATATGGAAGGGAATTCCACAGGCGGGAAGTGCAAGAAAAGAAGCTATTAGAGTAGAAGTTTTATCGGTTTCACTGTGAAATAGTGGAACCTAGTTGCTAAACAAATAGCTCGTGTAAATTCATACATAGGAGCTAAATTTATTAAAGCAGAAGCCGTGAAAGTATTTGTAGAAGAGGTACAAGAAAGCCACTTTACGCCGGTGAGAGAGCAACTGCAACCGAGCTGACACGTCGGTATCGATCACATTACTGATTCTCCGTTGGATTTCGTCAAGAACCCAGAGGTGAATAGCAGGTGTACCCGACCAGATGTGGCAGCAGTATTCAATACACGGGCGGATGGTAGATTTATGTGCAGGATGGATTCAGACAGAGAAAAACTTCCTGGCCCTGCACAGTGAACCGACCTTCTTAGCAGCGGATTTAGCTATAGATTCGATATAGTCATTCTACTTGAGGTCCGCTGAGAGTGTTAAGCCAAGGAGGCGTAGTGTTTTGCTCTCAGCGAGGCTAATAGAGGCTAGGAGCGATTGTCTATTATGTTTAATAGATAGCGGCTTCGTTTTGGAAGCATTATTGGTTTTTAAATATATTTGTTATTGAAAGTTATATTTGGAATACAGTTTGATTTCTTTGAGAAACTGTAGGATATTTTATGGATAAATGTCACAAAAGAGTTCTTTTATGATGGTTGTTTGGTTGATTTTGTTGAGTGGCATATCAACCTCTGTGTTTTATTTAATGCCCAAATCTAAATATTTTAATACATTTTTATGGGTTCAGCTAAATATATTTTAAAAGTAATTGTATGCCTTTAACTACAGATAAAATGTATTGCTAGTCACTTTACTATAACATCAATAATCAGTCACAAGTTTTGTCATTTAAAATATTGTAACTTCTGTCTGGCCAGATAGAAGGAAAGAGAGATAGAGGAAGGCAGCGGATAACATATTTGGAGGGCCTGATCAGGTGGATGACGGAACGGGTGTTGCCAGGAGTAACAGGGGCAAACATACTAAGAGCCACAAGGGATCGGGAAACGTGGAGAACCATGATCGGCCTACATCCTGAAGGGACAGGGCACATAGAAGAAGAAGAAGAAGAAGAAGAAGAAGAAGAAGAAGAAGAAGAAGAAGATCTTACCTGAATAAGCGACGATTGTCTGACAAGTGTCAAGGCCCTGTTCACAGCCATGTAAGTTGAGATCACTCATACAGAAATTGTTGGTCAACTCGTTGTCGCATTCATAACACTTCAGTGCGCACAGATTAGCTGCAAAAGATGAAAAAAAACAGTTATACTGGTTGTGTACTGATTGAATACATTCAAAATCCTCTAATTCTGCTCACGCCTTCAATGAAGCTATGATAAGAGTGACTATTGATAATTTAAATCTTATCACGAATCTTATATGTTAATCAAATACTGATTGCCTAACACATATGTTCTTCGGACAAATGTTCGTCCTTCATAATTGTCAGCTGACCATATCTATGACTATGCGTCTTTTCTCACCAAATAGTAAAGCAAATTCCAATTATAAATGTGGCGATCGACATACCGTTGGGTTAAATAACAGTGATACGTTCTTTTATTTACATAATGAACGACATAAAATGCGCCGTCTATCTGGATTTGTTCAAAGTGTACAGCGAAGCGTATATAAAAGAGCTAAATTCCTACCAGAATTTATTATTGGCGAACACAATCTTAACAAAATAATACATAAATATGTCACTGTATTGATGACAGATGAAGAAAAAACTTTATTAACAACTAAACAAGTTACTGAAGAAAAGCGAGACGAAATGATTAAGCAGTAGTTTTCAGTAGACAATATATGGTTGTTAGTAAAAGGGGCAGCCCAACATGCGAGCGACAAACTGGAGATGTCAAAATTAATAAAGTACAAAAATTTAATCTAAGAAGGTATTCTACCAAATGATGGAAAATGTGACACCGCAATCCGAATAGCAAAAGATGTCTTCCAAAAGTTGAAGAATGTTATCTGCTCTTTCTTCATAACATACCTTTTGGTTTGTCACACTGCCTTCTGCTCATGCATACTTATAGGTGCTACTATTGCGGTCAGAAGATCTACGTTTGAGCTTAATCGGGCTCGTTTTCATTATGTTCTTTCAGTGTAAACATGGTCGCTACGCTGGCAGTGTGCAGCAAGGAAGAACAAAGAGTAGTGATTCGATTTCTCTGACCGGAAGAATGTGTCATGGTCTGAATTTTATCGCAAGTTTTTAAAACAATACTGCAACAGTGTACTACCACATAGAAGTGCGTGTGAGTGAAATGTTTTTCTTCCTATTTTCTCGAAAAATTCGTTGTTGCTTGCATGTTAGGTCCATGGTATTCTTAGCATCCTTCTGTAGAATCACATTTTTTCTTCAAGTTTCTTCTTCATCTATAAGGAGATTGTCAAGCATTCATTGCCATATACAAGGACTGTCATTACGAGACAGTTCAGTATGTTTCCTCTTTCTTAATACTTTGCTTAGCATTTGGAACGAAGCAGAAACTAGGTATTCAACACACTATCTTGTAGTATGCTGTTAAATAGAGCAGCCAATGCAAACAAGAAGGGTAGACATCATTTCTATTAAGAAAAAAAGAGAGCCTCTCAGATTGAGTACTGTTAAAATAAAGGTCAAACCCCAACTCAAAAATCGAGAGTGAGAGAGAGAGAGAATAGATTAAAAGCATAGCAAGTCTTCATTGAAAAACTGAAAATGTCAATATATTTAAAAGTCTAACACTCATCTTTTCTTTGAATATTGCTACCAAATATGGCCTGGTGTTTCTACTTTATATTTAGAGATTCATGAAAAAATAACCAAAGAACCTGCGATGTTATTAGTGTTAACCTGGCATCTCGGCTTCTGTAACTTTGCCACCGCCATAAAGCAACTTCCCTGTGCCTTTTCTATAAATAGTTTCATGATCATTTTTCTTTTGTCTATGGGCCCTAGACTTTATGAATTTAAGCGCAGTAGTAGATTGATGTGCGTAGGATGTGCGTTGTGGTGCATTGGATATCGACTCGGAACGAGAAGCCGGGGAACCGAGTTCGAATTCCAGCCGAATTCATTGTATTCACTTACGCGCAAATACCCTTAGGAAAGGTATTAATCCGTCTATTCCTTCCAGTTATTGGGTTCTATAGCCTTGGTCGGCAACCAGTCTACCACAGAAAGCAATGGCAACCTACTGCGGGATAATCTTCTGCCCAGTCAGTCATGTCTCTTTCGGATATGATCGCCCAAGCGTGTATCAAGTATGGCACTTAACTAACTGACTGAGTAGATTGATGGAAAAATCACATCATTTTACAGTTGAAATAGGTAGATATAACCGTAAGTTCTATGCTGGCAGTATCTTCTGTCTTAAATCTTGTTCTTTTATTGTCCTTGCTCAATATTCCCGTATTCTCTAACAGTCAATAACATCTTGCGTTTTAGTGCCTTTATTGCCTTGCATGGAGGTGGGAAATGGTTTTACAGACATCGAGCACCCAGGGAGTACTGAACATAATGGAAAAAAATTATCTTACTAACCATTTTACCATGACGAGAAGCTGTTAGTTTAAAAAACTTAACTAAGCTGGACATGAGATTGCCAGTATTAGGCACCTAGAAAAGTTTGAACTCTTATTAATTATAAAATAATATAATTCAATAAATGTTACTACAGTAATAGTTCGTTTGATAATAAAATGATTTAATAATAGTTTGGCACAAGGCTGTTAGTATCGGACAGCCAGTAAAAAAAAAAACACTACTACATAACAGTAATCGTAAACTTCACTTACTTGCTAACATGTAATGGATTCTTTACTGAGTGACCCGTACTGATGAGCATGTGACCAAACTATTCCAAGTTTAGTACATATTAATAATAACGTGGATATCAGTTTGGAGTTTATATGTTAGCAACCTAATCTAATAATATATATGTTCTTCGCTGGGAGACTCTCGGTAATGAATTTGTACCAAACTAAGCCAAGATTAGTAAAATGTAACAATAACGCGGAAATCAGTTTGAAGTTGATATGTTTCCAACATGATCTAATAATATATAATGCGTTCTTCACTGGGGGACCCACACTGATGATCATGTGCCAATCTAAGCTATGTTTGCTACATATTAATAGTAATGCGGATATCAGTTTGGAGTTGGTATTTTAGCAACTTTGCTTACTAATATGCAATTGGTTCTTCACTGGGTGACCTGCACTAATGACTATGAGATAAACTGATTTCTGCGTTACTGTTACTTTTTTTTTTTTTTTTTTTTAATCATCTCACCCCAAGCAAGGCATTCCACTGCCACTATTGCGCATGGGGCTACATAGGGGAAGATAAAGAGAAGGAGTGGATAGACATAGGGAATGTCAGGAGAAAGGTGACAGATGAGTAAGGATAGCGAGGATGAGGGTCGGGCAGATGGGAAGAGTGCTTGATAGAATGGGAGCAGGTTAGTGTGTTAGGAGGTGTGTATTGACCTTACATTTAAACTCCTGGAGATTGTAGCCGTCGGGGAAGCAATCGTTTGGAAGAGAATTCCACAGTCGGGAAGTGCGAGGAAAGAAACTGTTGGAGTAGAAGTTACGGCTGCATTTTATCGGTTTCACTGTAAAAGGGTGGGATCTAGTTGCTAATCTAGTATCTCGTGCAAATTAGTATTTAGGGGGCACCAGTGATCTAAGTTCATCGAAGCAGAAGCCGTGAAAGTATTTATAGAAGAGACACAGGGAAGCCACGTCTCGCCGGTGGGAGAGAGACTGCAGGCGGTCTGCCAAGTCGGTATCTATCACATTACAGACCCTCCTCTGAACCTTATCGAGAAGCCCAAGGAGAACAGCAGGGGCACCCGACCAGATATGGCAGCAGTATTCAATGCACGGGCGGATGGTAGATTTGTAAATGTGCAGGATAGATTTAGACGGAAAAAACTTCCGGGCCCTACATTTAATAAACTCGGCATAGTTTGGCACATGGCCATCAGTATGAGTCTCTTAATGAAGAACATATTACGTATAAGTAAACAAGATTGCTAACATACTAAATCCAAACTAATTTCCGTGTGATTTTTTAGTATTTATTAAACTTAACTTAAATTTGGAACATAGTTATCAGTACTGGTCACCTAGTGAAATGCTCATTGCATATTAGATTAGGTTGCTAACGTACCAATTACAGACTGATTTCACCGTTGGTGTTATTTCTTAGTACTTATTTAAGTTTGGCACATTGTCATCAGTAAGTGTCACCCAGTGAAGAACTTATTACATATTAGTAGACTAGGCTGCTAACATACCGACTCCAAATTTATTTCTGAGTTATTACTATTTCTTAACCTTTGCATGGTTTGGCACATTGTCATCAGTATGAGTCACCCAGTAAAGAACACATTACATATTAGTAGGCTACGTTGCTAACGTAGCAACTGCAGACTAATTGCACTGTTATTCTTATTACTTACTAAATTGTCTTAGTTTGGCGCATTGTCATCAGTATGGGTCACCCAAGGAAAAACTCATTATATATTAGTTGCTAACATACTAAGTTGCTAATATACTGACTCCAAACTAATTTTCGTGTTATTGTTATTATTTCCAAATCTTGGCAACATCGATATCAGTATGGGTCACCCAGTAAAGAGTTCACCACATATTAGTAGACTAAGTAGCTAAAATCTTAAATCCAAACTGATTTCTGCGGCATTATTTCTATTTTCTAAACTTGACTTCGTTTAATACATCGTCAGCTCTATGGATCACCCAGTGAAGCACTCTTTACATATTAATATATTAGGTTGCTAATATATCAACTCTACATTGATTTCCGCTTGATTGTTAGCATTTATTAAACTTGGCCTTAGTTTGGAATAAGGTCAGCCTCATGGGTTACCTACTGAGGAACTCTGTACATAATAGCAGACTAGGTTGCTAACCATTCCCTGACTCCGAGGCATTCAATGTTATTTGAGTGCTACCTTACTTCTGTTAGGTTTTAAATAATTACCTGATAATTTTTTCTGGAATCTCACCAATTTAGATTAATCACTTGCCTTGTGTCCGGCTCAATCTCTTTTCGATTCTTCTTGATAAGTTACAATGATTGAACATTGTCCAGCCTGCTAATAAATAGCCAATCATAAATGGCGTACGTTTATTCGTTTGTAACTTGACCATCCAACGCCATTCAAAATCTGTTCTTCGCCTGCGGAGTGAAATCTACTGGCCCCACCCACAGCCAGAATGATATGATTGGTTTTGGGCGTGATTATCCATCAGCTGTGTGAATCACCTGATTTGAACAATGCTGTCTTGCCAGGTGATTCGTTTGTAACTTAATCAATATCAATCCGACTTTTGTGAGAGCACAACTTAGGCAAAGAAAGTGAGACGAAGATGTAAGTAGGATGTGCAGCCCGAAGAACAGTAGCGGGGAGACATAGTGAAGAAGAATTAGAGATACGTGTGAAAATAATGAAAAGAGCTACAATCGCTGTAAATAGAATAGGACAGGGAGGTAATTATAAATTGGATGATAAAGAAGAAGAATTAAAAGAATAAGAAGAAGAATTAGAAGAAGAATAAAAAAAGACGAAGACTTGGAAGAAAAAGAAAACTTAGAAGAAAAAGAAGACGAAAAATGAGAAGAAGAAAAATTAGAAGAATAAGAAAAATAAAAAGAAGAAGAATTAGGATAATAATAATAAGAAGAAGAAGAAAAAGAACAACAACAACAACAGCAAAAAGAGCAAGAAGAAAAGGAAGAATATAAAAAAAGAATAATTAGAAGAAGTGAGAAAATAATCAATGAGTTTCAATTACTGTAAATAGAAAAGAACAGGGTGGTAACGATAATATGGATAAAGAAGAAAAATCAGAAGAAGAAGAAAAAAATCAGAAGAAGAAAAGAAGAATTAGAGGACAAAGAAGAATTAAAGAAGAAAAATTAGAAGAGAAAAGAGGAATTAGAAGAAAAAGAATTAGAATTAGAAGACGAAAAATAAATATTAGAAGAAAAAAAAGAAGAAAAATAAAAGAAAAATTAGAAGAAGAAAAAGAAAATAGGTGCTTCAACGTGATGTAGCAGAAAAAAAGAAGAAAAATAAAAGAAAAATTAGAAGAAGAAAAAGAAAATAGGTGCTTCAACGGGATGTAGCAGGAAAAAAAAAGAAAAATAAAAGAAAAATTAGAAGAAGAAAAAGAAAATAGGTGCTTCAACGTGATGTAGCAGAAAAAAAAAAGAAGAAAAGAAACAAAATATAATTAAAATTCATAAGGGAATCTATTCTTGGTTCTTTAGATATTGTTTCTTATCTTCATTAAAGATCTTCCCAGTACCATCAATTCCTAACTCGATATCTAAACCGATGACGCAACTATTTACTCATCTTAATAATATTAATATGTCCGATAGATTCGACATATTAAAACTGACCGCTGATCTCGAAAATGCTCTTCAATTTGATGATAAAGGCAATAATGGTTCTCTGAGGTGACTAAAAATCACCAGTTTCGTTTTGAAGACGTTAAAAGTTTTCAAGCCATTTCTTGCCTCTTTTACAGAGGCAAGAAATAGTTCGTAAACTTTAACGCCTTCACAACAAAACTGCTATTTTTTAGTCTTCTTAGAGAACCATTATTGCCTTTTGACAGCACGGAAGATTCCAATCTGCAGATCTACTACTAGTGTCGTCTTGGTCCCACTTTATCAGCTGACATAAAGTGAAAAGATTATCGTCTGCTGCTACGAAAACCGGTTCACTGTATCATGCTAGACAATTTTTCTCGACAAATCCGTCTTGCACATTTATAAATCTACTATTCGTCCAAGCATAGAATATTGCTTCATATATGTTCTGGTGTTCCTTCAATATAACTCGATATTCTCGATAAAATTCAAAGGATCTGTAATGACATCGGTCCCGACCTGACATCTGAGTTTCCACCGCTCCTCATTGCCATAACGTGGCTTCTCTGTGTGTTTTGTATAAATATTTTTTATGGCAATTGATATAATGGCCTTTCTTCTTTCCTACCTCGACCTCCAAAATTTAAGTAGAGTATGAGATTGGTAACTCGGTCAAATATGTTTACTGTTGAAATAGCTAGAAGCAACCTGTAAGTACTATTTTGATAGTTTTTTCTTACGCATTTCCCTTCTGTGGAACTCTCTTCCAGCTTCTTGCTTTACATGTGATCTTCAAAAATTTAAATGCGACGTCAAACGCCATCTTCTGTCATTTCAAATCCTGTTCTTTTATTGGCGTTTCATTAACGTTTTCTTTCATTCTCAGTAATCCTTGGTGTGTTAGTGGCGTTATTGCATTGCTTGGGGTGAAATAATATGGATAATAAATTGCCAAACAAATTCGGGAAGGAATGATAAAAATAGAGAAAAACGAAAAATACACTTTTAAAGAAATAAACAAAGAAACAACCGATGAAACTTGAAAAAAAGGAAGGAAGGAAGGAAGGAAGGAAGGAAGGAAGGAAGGAAGGAAGGAAGGAAGGAAGGGGGAAAAACAAATAAAGAATAAAAAAAAAAGAAAAGAGAAGAACGGGAAAAAGAAAGGGTGAAAGAATAAAAAATGAAGGAACGAAGAACTAAAAAAGAAAGAAAGAAAGAAAGAAAGGAATGTAGGTAGGTAGGTAG
This sequence comes from Ascarosepion bandense, assembly GCA_037127315.1. Classification (NCBI taxonomy): domain Eukaryota; kingdom Metazoa; phylum Mollusca; class Cephalopoda; order Sepiida; family Sepiidae; genus Ascarosepion; species Ascarosepion bandense. The sequence goes on along the minus strand of JBBBDQ010000727.1, from coordinate 212,823 downwards.
GTAGGTAGGTAGGTAGGTACAAAATGTGAAAATGTTTAAATACAAATGAACGTTTTAATTTGTTTTATTTATTAGTTAGTTATATGCGGAGGAGTATTGTGGTGCAGTGTATATCGGCTCGGAACGAAAAATCGAAGAGCCTGGTTCGAATTCCAGTTGAATTCCTTGCATTCACTTGGAAAAAGTTTTAATCTATTTTTCCCTCAAGTTATGGGTTAAATAACAGGATAGATTTGGTTCTGTAGCCTTGGCTAGCAACCAGTCTACCGCAGAAAATAATGGCAACCTATGCGGGAAAATCTTCAGCCCAGCCAGTCATGTTGCTTTCCGGACATTATCACCCAAGCGTGTGTCACGCATGGCACTTAATTGGCTGACTGACTGACGTATATAGAAAAAGAAACTCTAAAATTAAACAAAGAAAATTTCAAATGTGTTCAAAAAGAAAGAACCTTTAGAAAAATTACTAATAAAATCGCCAGCATATTCTAAATGAAACCCAAATCAAATGTAAAAAAATGTTAGGAAATTAAAAAGAAAGACAACAACGAGAAACGGAAAAAAAATTAAGAAAATTGTGGAGCTACCGAGCAAAAGCGATGGACCGGATGTTTGCGCTTTCACGACCAAAAAGCGAATGACCAAAAGTCGTTGCTTCGCCGCCGGCTCCGCGCAGATGTTCCGGTTGAAAACTAAAAATTAATTATATATTAAATTTCCAGTTCGTGAGCCTACGCGAATTTTATTTATCAGCCAAGGGAAGCCCAGAACTAAATACAAGTGTGAAATCCCAACTGAGATGCTGTGATCCAAAAAGAAGATATAAAGAGCGGATACAGAAAGCATTGTCAGGCAGACCGACTCGAGGAGAAGAGAGTAATTAGTATCTCCCTTGACCGAAGTCAAGTGGCTTACTACGCTCGCCTCCCTTACCTCTTTCCTTCTTCTCTGCCTCAAAAACTACTTACTGACCTAAGAAGCGAATACATCAAAAATATTCCTTACTTACACGCTCCCAAATTCCTAAGGATTAATTCTCTTTCAGCATTTTATTGCCATGAACATTTTAACGTCCGTTGGACCTATACTTCATGTATTACTTCAATTGTAAAAACATTAATTGATATGTGTATATATAAAATGTTCTTTTCCTACTCAAATTGCCTTTCTTGATTTGAAATCATTTTATGACTTATAGTGGGCTATCTACAACAAGGCCAAATTCCGTTAACCTGCAACAGTATACAACTACCCTTCACTAGAACGGACTCTCCACTACTAACAAAAAAGAATAGATAAGCAACCCACTAATAATATAACGAAAACAAAAAAAATCTAAAACCGTGACAATATACGAGAGAAAGATATGAATGATAGAAAAAATATAAGAAAAGGCAAGGCTTGATGGAAAGGTAAAAAAAACATTCGTCGAACAGAAAGTATAAGAATAATATTAACAGAAACATAAGAAGGGAGAGAGGTTGAATATTGTATAAATGGCACACTTGAAGGCTTTTGGACAAATATCGTCAGCTATTAGCATGAAATAGCAGCATATCAAACCCTGGCGACAAATATGTCTTGTTGACCGCGAGGCTTTTACTTGTCTTCTGAATATGACAGATGTTATTAGCAAGGACAGAAGTAAAGAAAAGTGCTCCAGCAAATTACTAAAAGGTCAGTTTGGCTCTACAATTTCTACCCTCGATCGGGTGTCAGTTACAGTAGGTCAAATAACGGGTATGCGAATCAAGAGAACAATAGCGGGTTAGGTGTCAAATTCGCTGGCCACGATCATATTTGGATAATGGTGTCATTATATCTTTATTATATGGTTATTAGAGGAAGAAGGAAACAGATGGTCGAAGCGCCGAAAGAAATAAAGAGGGGTTGGCTCAGATTGATAAAGTTTGCTTTTAACATGTGACAATAGAAAGTTACATGCTGAAATCGTTTCGTGAGAGAAACTTTAATTTCATAATGAATTCTTGACTTTCGGCACTTCCTGTAATTCAAAAAGAATCACTTTTTGATCTGTCCAAGAATCATTTCTGACTCTCTTCCCCCCACGCTCTCTCTCTCTCTCTCTCTCTCTCTCTCTCTCTCTATATATATATATATATATATATATATATATATATATATATATATATATTCATCATTTGTAAACGAGTTTTTACGTGATCTAGGTTTCTACCATGAGTGGTGTCTTCAGGCGACTTAAATAACTGATTTTACTGTTTACCGTTTTTTTTAAGAACGCTCACGTAACGGTGATTTTTTTGAACGCTCAGGTAACGGGGAATTTTGAACGCGCAATTTTCAAAATTACAAGAAATTATGACATTTGCATCCATGATTGTATGAACCTAATAGCTATTTTTTTGGTGTGGTTACACTTAGTTATAATCTCCTTTTTTTTCATTCATTTATTAATTTTTGTTTGGGAATAGCATAATCGCTAAGTTTTCTTCGTGGCACAGTCTACATATTTTGCCACCGTTGTAAGGATTGGCTGTTTTCACAATACTACACATTATGTCATCTAATAACTCGTTTATAAATTAAGAATATTCGAAAGTTCTACATTATAATTGCATTGAACACGTCTTTTATACAAATATGTACTGGTCTAATTTTATTATAACCAAAAAGTAAGTAATTAAACATATATATATATATATATAAACGAGATTATAATTATACTCGGGTCGAAAACCTTCCTCAAAAACTTTTGACAGAAGGAAAAAAATGGTTTTAAAAAAGAAAGAGCTTAATACATGAACGTCAGTCAAAAGTGTTCGGACCGAGATCAGCACGAAGCCCAAAGAAAAAAACCCCGATACGAGTAATCATCTAACAAAAAGCGCTCAATACACAGGTAGAGCAAAATAAATAGATAACACCTACTGAGCCAGACGAACCTACCTAGGTTTTACTTAAACGGAACGTCAGCTGTAAATTTATCTTTAAACACGTCTCGAAAAACCCACTGTGTATAAACGCGGAGGGGAGAAAATGGAAACAAAAAAGAAACTAAGCACTTGAACATTAGTCAAAGTACTAGTCGAAAAAAAACCCGAGACGAGGAACCTAACACGTGAAGCACTCAATACAATAGCAGAGCAAATAAATAAGTAAGTAGCTAACCTAGAGCCAACGGACCTACCTAGGTTTCACCTAATGGATTATCAGGGCAAGCCAACTTGCAGGGTGTAAACGATAAATTGGCAGTTTGAGATCTCAGACTTTAAACCTTAATAAAGAAGGGACATTTAAAGACATTTAAGATTTGTGTATGTTTATTTAACTGTTTTATTAAATACAAATATTTTATTCTATGCGTCCACCTTCTGCGTCCACAACTTGCTGAATGCGAGCCCTAAAAGCACGACAGGCCTTGACAGCTGACTCTTTCTTGATAGCGCGGAATGCTCACCGTATGGAGGTCTTCAGGGAGGCCACACTTATGGGGGCAAGCATAAGTTCTCAATATTGCCCCATAACCAATAGTCGCAGGGATTCAAATCTGGCAAACAAGAGGGCCAGATATTTGAGGGCACAAAAAGCGACAACTCTCTCTTCAAGAACGTCTGCACTGTTTTGGACCCATGAGCAGGTGCAGAGACCTGGATGTACATCACTTGTTGGGATCATAGTTCTTCTTAATCCAGGGTAAGAGAACTTCCTCCAGAATCTTCAGATATTCCGCCGTATTGATCTTCAGGCTCACTTCAATGAAGTGAGGGGGCATTCCTATCGCTGACAGAGGCAGGGTGTTTACTATGCATGACTGGAGGAACACAACATGGATCAATGGCGATAACTCTCGAGTTTCTGCGGTTGGCCACTTCGTCTACCACGAACATTTTCTCGTCCACAAAAATGCGAACGGTACCACTATGGTGTTTCAGGTGATTGAGTAGCAAGGGGCTTCTCTTTACGAATGATCTTAGATTTCGCTTAAGAATGTTACGACGTCGTCTGCAAAATGACTTCATCCCAAGATCTTTCCGTACTGCATTAGAAATGGTCATTTTGGTCGCATTCCGCTTTTTCGCCAGATAAGCCATTGACTGTGATGGATTTGCTGCAATAGATCGTTTCAAGCCACTGAGAAACCTTCTGGTGCGGATTTTATCACTTCTCGGACTGTGAACCTTCCTTTGCATGTCTTTACCTTCCCTAAAGTTTGCTACAATACGATAAACAGTCCTAGGAGCATAGCCAGTGTCTCTGATAATGTCAGACGTCTTCTGCCCGGCGCGGAACAATTCAGCAATAACCATTCTATGGTTAAATTCTACACTGGCACTCATTTTGTTAGTATTTTTATGTGGCTAATCTGGACTTCAGACTCTAAAGAGTACAGATTGATAATACCGCTTTAAAACACCTAAATTGCGGATTGAAATTACTGGCAATTTATTGTTTACACCCTATATATATATATATATATATATATATATATATAACATCTTAGTGCAAAGAATGTGTCACTTTAAATCAGTAGATTCATGCCGACTTCGAAGTTTCGGGAAAACACCATTATGATGTTTTCACTCTACGGGGGAGACGGGTTTTGTTTTCTTTTGTTTTCTTGTTTGTTTGATTTTTTTGTTTTTTTTTTTTGTTTTTTGTTTTTTTTGTTTGTTTGTTTGTTTGTTTGTTTGTTTGTGTTTTGCTGTTGTTGACTGACTCCCTGTTCCCTTTCCTTTTTATTAGGAGCCGGTTGTGATTTTAAATTTTCCGGGTGTAGACCCGCTTGCAATTTATTGATTTTCTTTTAATTTATTTATTTATTTATTTATTTTTTGCATTGTGCAAGTGTTTGATTTCTTTTTAATGTTTTATTTATTGTTTTTAAGTACGCATGAGTGGGTGTCTACTGAATTGCTTTGTATTGAATGAGTGATCGCTTAATTGCTATTTTTTGTGAAACTTCGATGTCGCCGTAAAACCTGCTCAATTAAAGTGACAAATTATTCGCACTAAAACTGTCAACGCTCCATCTCCACCCCGATATCGTGCACTTCGCGATAAGAAAAAACTGCTTGAGAAAGTGTCGTTTATCAATAAAACTACTGAAAAAGCAACAATCTTGGAGCCAAAACCTATCACTACTCAACACTATATATATATATATATATATATATATATATATATATATATATATAAATTAAATAGGATTTATTCAAAGATGTTGTATGTACATTTCGACATGAAATCCCCACAGGGGATAACGCATCACCTCAGCAACGAAAAAAAATCCTTTCTGAAACTGGAGAAAAAAATCAGTCTATTTTTTCTTTTTAACTCATAGATAGATTTGCAAAAAAAAATTTTAATAAAGAAAAAGATAAAATTAAATAAAATAAACAAGAAAAGAAAAATTGGTATAGTCTGGGTTCGCAAAAAAGGAAAGAGAATTGTAACGTAAATAGAACAGACGGCGTGTTGAATTGATATTAGGTTAAGCAAAACGGAAAAAAGGTGGGAGGTAAGAGAGATAAAGGAAGGGAGGGAAAAAAGAAAAGAAAGAAAAAATTCAACTGGAATTCGAACTCGGCTCCCCCGTTTAGTCGTTCTGAGCCGATATCCACTGCATCACAACGCACATATCTGAATTCTTATGTTTGAACCTCTTGTGAAATTTGTATGTATGAAGGGAATAAACTATATTGCTAGATTGATTTTCTCGATCGGGTCTATTTTGAACATTTATAAATCTACATTAGATATGGGTGCCACATCTAGTCGGGTTCTACTGCTTTATATCTCATAATTCTGGACAAAATACAAAGAAGGGTTCGTAACTTTATCGGTTCTGACTTAACAACTCGGATTCAGTCACTTTCACACCGCCGTAACATTCTGACCAGGCTCGACGATAATCGTACAAGAGTCAGTGTTTCATATGGATATGACTAAATCAATCAAACATATACATCAGTTACTTGGTTGATACTACAACTTGAAATCACCTATTGTGATATAGCCATAAGACTACAGATTCAAGAGTAACTCAACATACAGAGTTAATGAATGAGGTGCGTGATCTAAACTTATTTATGAATGGAACTTTCTGTATGTGTGCGTGTGTCTGTGTGTGTGCCCGTTACCTATAGACTCCGAAACGGCTGAACCGATTTTCATGAAAATTTACACAGTTGTACTATAAGCGTCTGCGAGTGTTCTTAGCTAGATTTTGTGTCGAGGTACCCCCGATAAATATCGAAAATCGATAATCGAAAAAATCGGGTTATAGTAGGAGTGGTCCGATTTTAATCAAATTTGATACACCCATATACAAAGACATGAGAAACGATATTCAGAAGTTTCAAGGTTGCAGTTCTTACAATAGTGCAGAAAATCGATAATATATATATATATATATATATATATATATATAAGGCAGGATGTTTGTGTGTGTGCGTGTGTGTCTGTTTATCTGTCTGTATGTCCTTTATACAAATCTTCAATTTTTCTCACCAACCTTCACACAAATATTCTTTAAGCTGAGTCTGAGCTCCAGGACCATGGATTAGTTTTAAAGATTTCATTACACCTGAGCAACGCCGGGCTATACTGCTAGTATAAATATCACAGGCGGTTGAAAGAAGTGAACATTATGAAACTTTATAGACAATGAGAAATTTACAACACTAATAGGAAAACATTCAATGCAAAATAAATCCTACTTCTTCTTCTTCTTCTTCTTCTTCTTCGATGTACCTTGTCCTTTTAGGACGTGGGCGATCATGGCTTTCAACGTCTCCCTATCCCTGGTGGCTTCTAGCACGCTTTCTTCTGTAACAACACGCAACCCTCGTTCTGTCATCCACCTGCTCAGGGCCTTCAAATATGTTATCCACTGCTTTTTTCTGTCTCTTTTTCCCTCTGTCTGGCCTGCTAGTATCAGGTTCCTTAAGCCCTCCTTCCTTATTGCATGTCCCAGGAACTTTAGTTATTTCTTTCTGATACTCAATATTAATTTCCTTTTCGTTTCGATCCTTTCCAAAACCTCATCATTGCTCACATGCTCGGTCCATGATATCCGCAGTATCCTTAAGTAGAACCACATTTCAGTTGCTTTAAGTTTTTCCTTCATCTTCTTCATTTTCCAGCACCGACTTAAAAATTTTAATAATGAATAATACCTTAACATTGGTAATACGAACTAACTACAGGGCATGATTGGTGAGTTGTTGTCTAAACTACGCATAATTGAAAATAACACTGACATCTCATTTTAACAGATATATTTACCAAAATTACACAAAAACATCTTGAAATACCGAAGAGTAAATTTATTCAATAAAATATCGCATTTGGCTTCAACACTGTCTTCCAGACAACAGCGGAAATTTCTGTAGCTCTTCTGGGCCGCCTTCTTGTTTAAGTTGATAAATGCTACTATAATCCTTGCTTTCAGTTCATCTTTGGTGTTACAAGGAATTTTGTTGGTCTCTCGCTCAATTGCGCCCAAACATAATAATCAAAGGAGTTTCAGTCTACAGAGTTACGTAGCCAGATGTAAGGAGTAATGTCGTTGATTTTCTGTCAGCCAAGACTGGGTAATCCTGCTTGTGTGACATAGTGCAGAGTCTTTCTGCCACACATAGGGTCTTCAAGTAGCTACCCTTCTGACATAGGGTCTTCAAGTAGCCACTCTTCTGACCCAGGACAGCACTATCTCATCAAAGCAGTTGATATAGGCCTCCATGTTGAGGTTGAGGCCATGTGGAAAAATTAATGGAGACATGATGTCGCCATCACCAGTGATCACTCCAAATACCATGATGTTGACTGGATAAATAATTTAACTATTTCCATCCTCAGATTAACACGGAAACACCTTGAAATGTTCGACTTGAAGCTTCTAACGTGAATACCAAACAGTACAGTATGCCATTTGCACATTTCTAGACGGACTGCACTGTGTCATGGTTGTCTTTTCTTATAAACGGTGCCCAACTGACCCTACTACAGTGTGCAGTCGACAAAATCAAAAACAAACTACGCGCATGCATAAAATACAAATATAAAAAAAACAATTTACTAATCGATCTCTGTAGTCTAGTCTATTCAACTTGTGCATTCAGCATTCGGTGAAATTTAACAAAAATCACTCGAAAAAAAAAAGGTGTGTCAAAAGAAATATTTTCCTGTCAGTATCGTAACTACAGTATGCTTCTTTACGCTCCTTTTGTAAGTTTTTAAAGTTATTTTTTGAAAATTTTAATAAAACTGTGATATATAAGATTGATTTTATATATTTTCCATTGGTACCGTAACGATCGTATCCTCTTTTAGTATTTTTAAAACTATTGTTATAATTCTAATTAAACTATAACATATGAAAGTGGATCCATACATTCTCTACTGGCACCATAACGACCGTCAGCTATTTTGGTCATTTTTTAAGTACTTTATAATGTTCACCAAACTGTGACATATAAGAGTGTATAGATTTTCATATTGCCACCGTAACGACCGTATTCTCCTTTGGTAATTTCTTTGTAGACCACTTTTATAATTTTAATAAAACTCTGACATATGAGAATGGATTCATACATTTACTATTTCGTACCGTAACCACCGTATGCTTTGTTGGTATTTTTTCTTGTTTTTTAAAAAGGCTATTTTTATAATTTGTGTAAAACTGTGGCATATGAGAGTGAATTTATATATTTACTATTGACGCAGTAACAACCATATCTTCCTTTCGTAAATTTTTAAAGCTATTTTTATAATTTTAATAAAACTGTCACATATAAGAGTGGATTAATACACTTTCTATTCCCACTGTAATGACCAACTACTCTTTTGATATTTTTTTTGTTTTGTTTTAAAAAGCTATTTTTATAATTTCGTTAAAACTGTGACATGTAAGAGTGTATTCATACATTTTCAATTAGCACCGTAACGACTGAGTGCACCTTCGGTATTTTTTACTTTTTTGTAAAAAGCTATTTTTATAATTTTAATAAAACTGTAACATATATGAGTGTATTCATACATTTTCTAATACAACCGTAACAACCATAGGTACCTTTGGTAAGTTTTTTAAAACAATTTTGATAATATTAATAAAACTTTGATATGTAAGAGTGAATTCATATATTTCTTATTGGTATCTTAACGATCGTATGTTCTTTCGGTAACTGTTTTGTTTGTTTTAAAAAGCTGTTTCTGTGATTTTAATAAAACAGTGACATCTGAGAGTGGATTGATACATTTTCTCTTGACACCGTAACAACCCTATGTTCATTTAACAATTTTTTAAATCAATTTTTAAAATTGTAATAAAACGATGACGTATAACAGTGGATACATACATTTTCTATTGCCTCCGTAACGATCATATGCTCCTTTGATACATTTTTTAAATCTATTTTTTTATTTTAATAAACCTGTGACATATAATAGCGGATTTATATATTTTCTATTTGGCACCGTAAAGACCATATACATTTTTGTAAAGCTTTTTGTTTTGAAAAACTATTTTCATAATTTTAATAAGACTTCAAGATAACAGAATGGAATAATAAATTTTTATTGGTGCCGTAATGACCGTATGCTTTTTTTTTTTGTAGTTCTCTTTGTTTTGTTTTTAAAGCTATTTTTATAATTTCTATAAAAATGTGACATCTGAGAGTGAATTCATATTTGCACAGTAACGACGGTAAATATATACTCTTTGGTAAATATTTTTAAAGCTATTTCGATAAATTTAATAAAACTGTAATATATAAGATTTGATTCATTTATTTTTTATTGGCACCGTAACAGCCGGATGATCCTTTGGTAAATTTTCTTCTTTTGTTTTAAAAATCTATTTATATAATTTTACTAAAGCTGACATATAAAAGTGGATTTATGCATTTTTCTATTTATGTTTTTTGGTATTTTTTCTTGTTTTAAAAAGCTACTTTTAACATTTTAATAAAACTGTGACATATGAGAGTAGATATTTTCTATTGACACCGTAACGGACCATAGGTGCATTTGATAATTCTTTTTTTTTTTCTGAATTTATAATTTTTATAAAACTGTGACATATGAGAATAGAGGCATATATTTCCTATTGACACCGGATCCTCGGCACCTTTGGTAAATTTTTATAGCTATCTTTTATAATTTTAAGAAAACCGTGACATAAAAGAGTGAATTAATACATTTTTTTTATTGTTACCTTAACGACTGTATGGTTTTAGAGTGTTTTTTGTTTGTTTGGGTTTTTTTTTATTTTTTGTTTGTTTGTTTATTGTTTGTTTGTTTTTTTGTTTTTGTTTTGTTTTTTTTTGTTTTGTTTTTGTTTTTTGTTTTTTTGTTAAAAAGCTATTTTTATAATTTATATAAAAATGTGCACTGTAACGACCGTATGCTCCTTTGGTACTTTTTTTTACAGATATTTTGATGATTTTAATAAAACTGTGACATATAAGAGGGGATTCATATATTTTGTACTAATAACGCAACAACCATATGCTTCTTTCGTATATATATATTTTTTTTTCAAAGCTATTTTTATAATTTTGATAGCACTATGACATATGAGATATATTTTTCTTTGGCACCGTAACAATCTTATGCTCCTTTGTTATTATTTTCTGTTTTAAAAAGCAATTTTTATAATTTTATTAAAACTGTAACATATGAGAGTGCATTCAGATATTTTCTCTTGCCACTGTAATGACGGTATACTAGTTTAGCAAATTTTTTTTTGTTTGTTTAACAAGCTATTTTTTTTGATTTTAGTACAACTGTGACAGCTGAAAATAGATTCATACATTTTATTTTGGCACCTTAACGACCTAATGCTCTTTTGGTAATTTTCTTTTGTTTCAAAAAATCTATTTTTATAATTTTAATAAAACTATAACATATAAGAATGGATTTATACATCTTATATTGGCACCATAACGACGAAATATTCCTTTATTATTTTTTATCTGTTTTAAAATACTATATTTATAATTTTATTAACACTATGAGATATGAGAGTGGAATCATAAATTTTATTTTGGCGCCGTAAAGACAATATGCTCCATTGGTAAGTTTTTTTTGTTTTGTTTAAAAAGAAATTTTATAATCTTATTATGAAAGTGGATTAATATATTTTCTATTGCCACCGTAACAACCGTATATTTTTTTACTAAACATTTTCTTGTTCAAGCAGCTATTTTTATAATTTTAATAAAACTATGAGATAAAAGAGTGAATCCATACATTTTCTGTTGGTACCGTAACGACTATATGCCCCTTAGGTGAACTTTTTGAAGCTTCTTTTTATAAGTTTTAATGTAACATATAAGAGTGGATTTATACATTTTATATTGTCACCGTAACGAGTGTATTCTTCTTTGTTAATTTTTTTTTTTGTTTTATTCTAAAAAATATTTTTTATAATTTTAATAAAGCTGTGAGCAATGAAAGGTGGATTCATATAATTTCTTATCTGGGACCGTAATGACCGTAACTTTTTTTAACTATTTGTATAACTTTCATAAAGCTGTGATGTATGTGACTGGATTGACTCATTTCATATTGTCACCGTAACGACCAAATGCTCTTTTAGTAATATGATACTGGATCCATATATTTTTTATTGTCAACGTAAAGACCGTATACTCCTTTGGTATTTTTATAGCTATTTTTATAATTTAGATAAAACTGTGTCATATGAGATTGGATTCATACATTTTCTATTGGCACCGTAACAACTATATGCTCCTTTGACACATTTTTAAAGCTATTTTTATAATTTAAAAAAAGAACTCATACATAAATGAGTAATTTATACATTTTCTATTGTCGCCTTAACAAACATATACTTGTTTTCTTAAATTTTTTAACGTCATTTTTATAATTGTAATAAAACTGTAACATATGATAACGGATCTGTGAACTGATTCATAGTTTTTTTTATAACGACCATATGCCTTTTTAGTAATTTTGTTTTGTTCAAAAAAGCTATTTTTATAGTTTTAATAAAACTCTGACATATTAAAGTGGATTCATACATCTTTTATTTTCTAGAGAATTTACAAAAAACATAATATCTATTAAAAACTATTTTTTGGGTTATTTACACAAATAATTTTCTATTTACAATATTAAGAAAATATGTGAGCCAACAATCCTTTTTTTTATAAAATGACATTTTGTTATTTGGTTATTTATGTAATCATCATATATTTTATTATTACCAGATTATATAAAATATAGAAAGCAACTTTAATGTAATATCTTTATTAAATATTATTTATTAGAATAACTACAAAACTTATTTTATATTTTATATTTAAAAGATTAGGTAAAAATATATATAAACCAACAACAATGCAAAATTTTAAAATATACTATTTTTTCGGTTATTTATACGAATAATTTTATATTTACAATGTTACGAAAAATATATGAACTAAAAAGCAATATTTATACTATTTATTCATTAAGTTACTTACAAGAATAATTTTATATATGCAATATTAAGAAAAATACATTGATCAATTACAATACAATAGTGTTATTAAATACTATTTATTGCATTTATATATTTTCTATTAATGCAAGAATAATTTTATATCTAAACTTATTTATAAATAGGACTTTGTCTGTCTGTGTGTGTGCCCGTTACCTATAGACCCCGAAACGGCTGAACCGATTTTCTTGAAAATTTACACAGTTGTACTATAATAGTCTGCGAGTATTCTTAGCTAAGTTTTGTGACGAGATACCCCTGATAAATATAAAAAATCGATAATCGAAAAAATCGGGTTATAGATAGAGTGGTCCGATTTTAATCAAATGTGATACACTCATAGACAAAGACATAAGAAACGATATTCAGAAGTATCAAGGTTGCAGTTCTTATAATAGTGCAGAAAATCGATAATATATATATAAAAGGCTAGATATGTGTGTGTGTGTGTGTGTGTGTGTGTGTGTGTGTGTGTGTGTGTGTGTGTGTGTGTGTGTGTGTGTTTATCTGTCTGTATTCTTTTTCAGCCCTTTTATTTTAGTTTTTGATCCGGGTTTGGCTCTAAGTAGGTATAATTGTAGTTCTTAGTCTCATCCATGATACCATTTACTCAGAGGACTTATTTAGCCTTCAAAATTCAGTTTACGATGAAAAAAACTTTATCGATACCAGGAAATAAAAATTTGACTTAATTCTATTCATTTTTCTTTCAGTCTACGGTTTCGCTTTAACTGGAAATAGCTATTGCATTTTAGTCTTTCGCGCCAACGTCCAAAGAGTCTGAGCTCCAGGACCATGGATTAGTTTTAAATTTTCATTACACCCGAGCAACGCCGGGCTATACTGCTAGTATATATATATATATATATATATATATATATATAACGGCGGTTGAAATATTTCTTATTCGCTACATCATAAATAAATATGAAAACATTTTTATTTGTGAGTTTATAAAAATGTATAGGAACAAGAGTGCAAAGTCATTGGAATAAACACATAACAAAAGAGCAGATCATTTTTTTAAATGCATTTTTTGAACATTTTGTATTTTATTCACACTCACTGCATAAATTTACCCTAATGTACTGAGAGCCGAGAAAACCATGTATAATTTCAGTTTCATGTTGTTGTTTTTTTAATTATTTATAATCATTTCATCTCAAGCAAGATAAAATAGCCAGTAAAAAGCTCCACATTACTGAATGTGAAAGAACTTAACGAAAAATATGAGTAAGGACCAAGGACAATGAAAGAACAGAATTTAAGAGAACAGAAGATAATGCTTGACATTGAATTTAAATTTTTGAATATCAAAGTTGACTGGAAAGCAAGAAACCGGAAGAGAGTTCCACAAGGGAGAAGTATGGAAAAAGGAACTATTAGCATAGAACTTACATCTAGCCATTTCGATTAAAAAATTATGGGAACTTGCCACCTATCTACTACTGTGCTTAAATGCATTCTAGAGTATGACAAGATTACGAAAAATATGAACAAACTACAATGCAATATTTCTTATTCACTACATCAGAAATAAATAGATATGAAAATATTTTTATTTGTAAGTTTATAAAAATGTATAGGAACAAGAGTGCAAAGTCATTTTTTAAATTGATTTTTTGAACATTTTGTATTTTATTTATACTCACTGCGTAAATTTAACCTAATGTGCTGAGAGCCGAGAAAATTATGTATAATTTCAGTTTCATGTTGTTTTCTTTATATTTATAATCATTTCATCTGAAGCAAGATGAAATAGCCACTAAAAAGCTCTGCATGACTGAAAGAACTTTAAAAAAAACATGAGTAAGAACCAAGAACAATGAAAAAGCAGAAATTAAGAGGACGGAAGATAACGATTGACATCGTTATTAAATTTTTAAAGATCAAATTTCACTGGAAAGCAAGAAGCTGGAAGAGATTTCCACAAGTAAAAAGTAGGGGAAAAGGGAACTGTTAGAATAGAACTTACATTTAGCCATTTCTACTATGAAATAATGGGAACTAACCACCAATCTACTACTGTGCTTAGATGTGTTCTAGGGTAACTGGTCTGTTCCCTGTACAACTCCAATAAGCACTAGACTTCTGCTGTCCTCTGCTTTTACAAGAGCCAAATCAGGCTAAAAATGGAATAATATGCTTATATTTTGGCGGAAGCTGCCGAAACCTCATTCTTCATCCTTGAGTCCAAAAGCGTTACCGAGCCGAATTATTCTCCGCCGTCCAATCTCTCATCTACGGGTGGGATATGACAAGCCTCTCGCTGTTCTCTCACTTCTTCTACGGGAAGTGCTCGGACGAACTACATTCCCTGGTTCTGCCAAGTCCCACCTTCACGAAAAGGACACGCCATGTCACTTACATAGTTGCGATCCACCCACACTGCGTCCGTATTCCATCGGTGAGAGTTTCTTCTCGAACAGATTCTTTCCGCAAAGTACTGTTCTGTGGAACTGATCTGTTCAAGGTTAGGTTTAACCGTTATTTCCCACTCTTCTCCTTACAGATGACCTCCTAACGTAATCCCCTAGCTTGAGTGGCCCCCAGGCTTTGTAAAGAATGAATCTTACTGTAAACAAAAAAGAAAAAAATGTGGCATAGAGAAGAGTTCATCGGAACATTTAACATTTATTTTTTTTTTTAATCATATCACTCCGAGCAAGGCGGTAACGCCACTGATGTGCAGGGGGCTACATAAGAGTAAAAGGATTAGAGGGGAATGAGGAGAAGGACGAACCAGTTAGAAAGGAGCAAGAGAAGGATTGGAATACAGGTGTGATGACAGTTGTAAAGGTGGAGAGAAAAAAAAGGAACTACAGGACAGTGTGGAAAAAACTAGGGTCAAGTAGTTAAGAGATGAGTATTGACATTGCATTTAAATTCCTGGAGGTTGTAGCCGTCAGGAAAGCAAGAATAAGGAAGTGAGTTCCACAGGCGGGAAGTGCGGGAAAAGAAGCTGCAGGAGTAGAATTGTCGTCTGCATTTGGTTGATCTAACTATGGAAGCATTTATAGAAAAGGCATGTCACCGATGTTTTTAAGTAACTGAAGTCAAGATGTGCCGTCAAAATTGAAGATACCAATAATATTGCAGAACCTTTTTTGGATTTTATCAAGAATTGCAGGAACCCCAGATCATACGTGAAAGCTATATTTGAAGCATGGATTTTACATATCTAAGATAAACTCTGGCGAGAGAAAAATGTTAAGCACAACATAGTGACGCAACTTTCTTAGCAAAAGACCTCGCAATCAATACCGTATAACATTTCTACTTCATGTCAGTGAAAAACGTTAACACAAAAACGCGCAAAGAGTCACTTTTTTAAAGACACAGCACCATCCATGCTGATGAAAGACAGAACGGGTTCTCTCATAGAGAAAAGAGAGCAGTTATGTTTAGAAAGCGTTAAAATTAAAAAGCCATCATTTACACCACGTCATTATTTTTTTAGATCAACTGCCAATCAAACCGTATCAAATTGCTCAGATTTACTATTAAAAAAGCTAATAAATAGCTTTTTTAAAACAATAAACATTGACGTGGAGGTGTCGAATAAAGAATAAAAGCGGCTCTTAAAAACATTTTGACCTACAGTAATTCTGAGAGTAAGTTTGTTAAACATTGCCTAACTTTTTATATCCTTTACAGAATTGCAACAACGAGGTCCTTAATGAGGATCAAACTCAGTTCTATTGCAATTGAACTGTTAAATAATTTACTACTGAATTACGCTCTACAGTAGTCAGTTTCCTTATTCCCTTTTCTTTTAATCTTCTCTCTTCATGCTTTTTTTATCTCATATTTTTTCATACGCTGTAGCTTCTTACGTCTTAGTGACTTTATTGCCTTTCTTGAAGTGTAATGAATAAAAATGACCACATGTGTTTATAACCATCAATATGGGCACCTCGTGGTGTAATGGCTAGCAAGTTTTTTTTTATCGTTAGATCTGTTACAAATAGTTTCAATCCTCACCGAGTGCTCCATATTTTTGGCTTTGTGCAACAGCCAAGCTCCGATTAGTAAACCAATGGCACTTTGATATGGTGTAATAGTTAACAATCTTGTTTTACTAGAACCAGTTACAACTGAGTAGTGAGTTCGATCCTCACTGAGTGTTCCACACTTTCGGCCTTGTGCCACATCTCGGGTACACTTAGTAAGTCGTTATGAAGTTCGATGTGTGGAATGGAAAGATGGAAAGACAGTTGAAACATAAAACTTAATTAGTGTTTATTGCTTTATTTATTTTTATTCGTTGAAAATCGTTTCAGGGATTTATGTTTTAGACCCTTATCGTCTACCATATAAGTAAATCTCAAGATTTGTTGTGAATGTTGCAAAATGAAAAGCCTGTAAAATCATCAGAAGTGTAGAACACTTTTTATTTCTTTGGGTTCTAAAGATAAGGAAATGTATAAAGACTTCCATAGATTCCAAAGAAATTACAGTTTGCCATAATTTGAAAAGAATATTATTACGGCTTCTCCAGAAGGGAAGACAAACAAATTTTCTACAGATTAGAATAATGAGAATCTTGATAGATTTTAATAGAAAATCGAACACGTTCTTCTACACTGAAAGGTATTTTTCATATTTGATAGGCACATTTTTCATGACAAGCTTTATGTACTGCACATCGCGTCTTCATGAAAACATCGATAGCATCACCAGTGTTTATAATTTAGATTGATCAGTTTAGATTGATGGATACTGACGCAACAATGTTGTCGATACAACTTCTTATTTTAATACAACGAAAGTTTGTGCCTAAAATAAAACTACAATTACTGAACAGTTAGCACATCTCGAACCTACATGTGGTTCTTTGTTAATCTCATCAATTTAAAACCTTATCAACCCTTTTTAAGTTACTTATGTGCGCCGTGGTGTAGTAGGAATCGCCTCGGAACAAGAAATCTAGTTGAATTCGTTGCATTCACTTATGGGCTTGGGAAAGGCATTAATTCTCTTCCCTCCAGTTATGGGTCAAATAACAGGGCAGATCGGGTCCTATAGCCTTGGTTGACAAGCAGTTTACCGCAGAAAGTAACTGCAACCTACTGAGGGAAACTCTTCTGCCCAGTCAGTCATGTCTCTTTCAAGAAATGATCGCCCAAGCGTGTACCATCTATAGTACTTAACTGATTAAATGTCGAATATAAGATTTATAAAACAAATATCACAAAAATGTATTTCATAAGTAGATATAGACCGAAAATTCATAAATACATCCAATTTACACCAGAGCCAAAATGCTAATCTTAGGTCCAGTTTAGACCAGAGAGAAAACGTAGACAAAATCTGGTTTACACATGAGTACAAAAAGGATGGATAGATCAAGTTGAAATTAATATTAAAAGAGTAAACACAGGTTCGACTTACATTAAAAAGTCAAAAAGATGTACTAAATCAACTTTGTACTTGAGTCGAAAAATATAGTCGTATTTAGGTTCGGTTTACAAAAAAAGTCAAACAAATAGCAACAGAGGGTCCAACCTACAGAGGTAAAAACGATTGCAAGATAAAGAGAGAAGTAAATCTAGTATAGAAATGAAATATAAAGAAAGAGTGAGAAAGAAGGAAAACGAAAAAAAAGCAAGAGAACAAAAAAGAAAGGAAAATTGAAATAAAAGAGATTGATGGAAGGAATGAGTTAAGGAAAAAGTAAAAGGAAAGAGGATTTAAAGGAAAGAAGAAGTAAATACATAAAAGTAGACAACTACAAAGGAAAAAGTGAAAGAAAGAAGAAGAGTGTGAAAGTAGGGAAGAAAAGGTAATGAAATGAAAGAGTGTCAAGTAAAGAAATAATTTTAAAAAAAGGCAAATATAAAGAAAACTGGAAAGGCAAAAAAAAGAGACTGTGAAAAAAAGGAGCGTGAAAAAATTTAGAAAAGGAAAGGAAAGAAAAAGGTGTAGAAAATAAGAAAAATAAGATTAATGCCCAAAAGGAGTGGAAAGAAAAAGAAAGCTAAAGGGAGAGAGAGAGAGAGTGTGTGTGTGTGTGTGTGTGTGTGTGTGTGTGTGTGTGTGTGTGTGTGTGTGTGTGTGTGTGTAGAAAGAATGAGAGGGAGTGTGTGTGTAGAAAGTGGGGGTGACACAGGTAAACTTTACACAAGACTGCAGCTCTCAAAGAATACTTGAAAAAAAGTTGAAACCAAGGTCGCATAATCGGCTGACTTCCGAATATATATATATATATATATATAGGAGAAACTACTAAAAGTTGTAAGTTAAAAATGCATTTCTTTGATAGTATTTATCTATTTCTATTATTATATATAATGATTTTAACAGTTTTGTTTCTGATGAAAGGCCTAGGCCGGTCTGAAATATCAAATATATATATATATAATAATAGAAATAAATAAATACTGTCAAAAAAATACATTTTTAACTTACAACTTTTTAGTAGTTTTTCCTATATATATTAAGACAATATACATGGATTATCATTATGCTATATATATATATATATATATATATATATATATATATATATATATATATATATATACAATGTTACGGAAAAGCCCGAAGATTAACGAAACGGTTTTAACAACCGACATATTGAAATTATTTTTTGAACATTATTTTTAATCGATACTCGTATTTGAGTAGATATTCTGTTTTTAATCAAACAGTATATTTATATATTTATTTCTACCGGCCTGATTATTTATGAATAATTTTTGAACGAAAATGTGCGTCATTCGGCAGGATTCGAAACTGTGACCCCTATGAATAAAGGGGAAGCCACCAATTGATCTGGTGCGTCTTAGAACATTCAACTACGAATGATACCACAGTCTAAACGAAATATATAAATATACTGTTTGATTAAAAACAGAATATCTCCTCAAATACGAGTATCGATTAAAAATAATGGAAGAGTGTAAAGAAAAGAAATAGTGAAAAAAAGAAAGGCAAATATAAAGAAAACTGGAAAGACAAAAAAGAGAATGTGAAAAAAACGAGCGTGAAAAAGTTTAGAAAAGGAAAGCAAAGGAAAAGGTGTAGAAAATAAAAAAAGGAAGATTAATGCCCAAAAGAAGTATAAAAGCAAAAGACAGTTAAAGGGATAGAGAGAGAGTGTGTGAGAAAGAATGAGAGGGAGTGTGTGTAGAAAGAATGAGAGGGAGTGGGCAGAAAGAATGAGAGGGTGTGTGTGTAGAAAGAATGGGAGAGGGAGTTTGTGTAGAAGAATGAGAGAGAGGGATTTTGTGTGTAGAAAGAATGAGAGGGAGTGTGTGTAGAAAGAATGAGAGGGAGTTTGTGTAGAAAGAATGAGAGGGAGTGTGTGTAGAAAGAATGAGAGGGAGTGTGTGTAGAAAGAATGAGAGGGAGTGTGCGTGTAGAAAGATTGAGAGGGAGGCAGAGTAGAAAGAATGAGAGGGAGTGTGTGTAGAAAGAATGAGGAGGGAGTGTGTAGAAAGAATGAGAGGTGGAGTGTGTGTAGAAAGAATGAGAGGGAGTGTGTGTAGAAAGAATGAGAGGGAGTGTGTGTAGAAAGAATGAGAGAGCTGGTGTAGAAAGAATGAGAGAGGGAGGGGGAAAAAGAATGAGAGGGAGTGCTTATAGAAAGAATGAGAGGAGTTTGTGTAGAAAGAATGAGAGGGAGTGTGTGTAGAAAGAATGAGAGGGAGTGCGTGTAGAAAGAATGAGAGGGAGTTGTGTAGAAAGAATGAGGAGGGAGGCAGAAAGAATGAGAGGGAGTGTGAGAAAGAATGAGAGGGAGTTTGTGTAGAAAGAATGAGAGGGAGTGTGTAGAAAGAATGAGAGGGAGTACGAGTAGAAAGAATGAGAGGGAGTGTGTGTAGAAAGAATGAGAGGGAGCTTGTGTGAGAAAGAATGAGAGGGAGGTAGAAAGAATGAGAGGGAGTTTGTGTAGAAAGAATGAGAGGGAGTGTGTAGAAAGAATGAGAGGGAGCTAGGGAGAATGAGAGGGAGTGTGTGTAGAAAAGAATGAGAGGAGTGTGTAGAAAGAATGAGAGGGAGTTTGTGTAGAAAGAATGAGAGGGAGTGTGTAGAAAGAATGAGAGATGCTATAGAAAGAATGAGAGGGAGTTTGTGTAGAAAGAATGAGAGGGAGTGTGTGTAGAAGAATGAGAGGGAGTGTGAGTAGAAAGAATGAGAGAGGGAGTTTGTGGGAAAGAATGAGAGGGAGTGTGTGTAGAAAGAATGAGAGGGAGTACGAGTAGAAAGAATGAGAGGAGTGTGTAGAAAGAATGAGAGGAGTTTGTGTAGAAAGAATGAGAGGGAGTTTGTGTAGAAAGAATGAGAGGGAGTTTGTGTAGAAAGAATGAGGAGGGAGTGTGTGTAGAAAGAAATTTCGAGAGTGAGTTTGTGTAGAAAGAATTAGGGAGTGTGTGTGTAGAAAGAATGAGAGGGAGTGTGTGTGAGAGGGAGTTTGTGTAGAAAGAATGAGGGAGTTTGTGTAGAAAGAATGAGAGGAGTGTGTAGAAAGAATGAGAGGGAGTGTGTGTGTGAAAGAATGAGAGGGAGTGCAGAAAGAATGAGAGGGAGTGTGTGTAGAAAGAATGAGGGAGTGTGTGTAGAAAGAATGAGAGAGAGCGCGTGTAGAAAAAATGAGAGGGAGTGTGTGTAGAAAGAATGAGAGAGAGTGTTGTGTAGAAAGAATGAGAGGGAGTGTGTGTAGAAAGAATGAGAGGGAGTGTGTGTAGAAAGAATGAGAGGGAGTGTGTGTAGAAAGAATGAGAGGGAGTGTGTATAGAAAGAATGAGAGGGAGTGTGTGTAGAAAGAATGAGAGGGAGTGTGTGTAGAAAGTGGGGTGACACAGGTAAACTTTACACTAGACTGCATCTCTCAAAGAATACTTGTAGATTAGCACCTTTTATAGAACTGACGATAGTAACCAATAATCAGTAACTGATGGCATTAAAATCACGACTCTTATGTGTTATACGGTAAACTAAATACTTTATTATTCTTTTATATGTCGTGTCTCTTCAGAAGGTAGGGGATCATGGCCCTCCGCATTTTCTCATCTCATGTAGCTCTAAATATATTTATTGTTATTTCTCCCAAACCCTGCTCTGCCATCCATTCGCTTAAGCCATCAAGTATAACACGTGCTATTTTCCCCTTCTCTCTTTCCTTCTATGCGCCCTGTGAGTATCAGATTCTCCAACCACTCTTCCTCATTACGTGTCTTAGAAACTTCAGCTGTGTCTTCCTGATGTTAAGTATAAGTTTCCTTAAACCTCGTCGTTATATATATCGCTCATTCAGAAATGAATTAGAGGCTCTGACTACTGGCGCATGATACATACACTAAAGATCTGCCCCCTTCTACCGAGCGCCCATAGCTCAGAGGTAGAATCGCCGACTGACGCCAATTCTGTCAGGTTTCAATTCTGAGTAAAAGCAATCGGATGTCTAATCGTACTGATGAGCTTTGACACATCGAAAGAGATCTGTCTGCGGCTGAATATATATATATATATATATATATATATATATATATATAACGACGAGGCTTTAGGAAACACACGCACACACACACACACACACACACACACACACACACACACACACATATATATATATATATATATATATATAACTGGTTAATAATTATATATATATATATATATATATATAGTTATTAACCATTTATTGGTCAGAATCAGATTAAACCAGTTCATAGTTGTATTAAAAAGTGCTCAATACACATATAATGTAGAGCTTTTAATTTTTTTAATTCGGATGTCAGCCGATTGCGCTACCTTGGTTTCAACCTTTCATATCTTCAGGCTTTTTATATTAGCTGATCGTCCAACGTTTTTTGAACGTAAAACAGGAACTTTCAGAAAGCATAATTGGAAGTTTAAAATAATGTAAAAAAAACTTAAAAAATTGTACCAAACTAACCAACCAAGTATGGAAATCAAAAGAAAAAATAGAGAACACACTTATGTGACATATAAGATATTAAAAATGTCAGACCTTTCAACAGTGATGATGTCTGCAGATTGTGCCAAGAAGGGAATTAGGCATAGTATGATTTCCAGAATGAGAAATGATGCTAAATGAAAGATCCGAAGTAATGTCTAGATGTAAACACATTATAAAATATAAATATTTGGATCGTACAAATCCGGATAAAAACAATATTTACAATTTTTATTCCGTTTTTTTCTTATCTTAATCTTACTGTTGTACGTTCGAAAAAGCGTTAGATCTGGTGCGTCTTAGAGCACTCGAACACAAATGATACGGATTAAAATAATATTCAAACAAATAATTTCATATATATATATATATATATATATATATATATATATATATAAAAACTGACTGAGATAGATAGATAGATAGATAGATAGATAGATAGATAGATAGATAGATAGATAAAAAAAGGTATCTACTGAGATATATAGATAACAAGTATATTTGAATGCCTACGTCTTAGCAATAACTTAATTAACCAACAATAAACACCTGAGTTACTTTCAATTCTTCAACTTTCTCGTGGATGGGCTTAAATGAAGCAAATTACCTGAAGACACTGCGTATCTCATACGATTAAGAAAACTAAATCACCACTCATAGTTTTCCTTCTTCTCCGCGCCATCTCTTTCCCTATTAATCTCTTTCTAATCGGTTCAAAACTCTTTATCTACGTCAATCCATCGAAGTCTCACGACACAGACACACGTGCACAATCACTTAGAGAACTCACCAGCTTCTTTTAATTACCGCATCACTTCAGGAAGTGCGTGATTATCAATCTTGACAACTTCCTATACGTTGTGGCTTTAAGCAATTTTTGTTCCCTTAATATCCATCCCTATCCCTGTTGTGTCATAAAGTTACACAAGCTAGTTCAGTCAGTCAGTTAAGTGCCATACGTGATCATGGGCGAAGAGACAGGATCGTCCAAGTGTGCAGAAGATCTTCCCACAGTAGGTTGCCATTACTTTCTGCGGTAGTCTGGTTGACAAACAAGACTATAGACTCTAATATGCCCTGCTATTTAACCCATAGCTAAAGAGAGAAGAGACGGATTAATATCTTTCTAAGGGTATTTGCGCGTAAGTGAATGCAACGAATTCAACTGGAATTCGAACTCGGCTCTCCGATTTCTCGTTCCGAGCCGATATCCACAGGTAAGTTATTAGCTATTCATCTCTGTCTTACTTGCTTTGAATATGTGAGTGTCAAATTGTCTAAGCTTGAGTTCGAATTTTATCCTAGTTTGCTACACTCACTTTCGCACTGATGTCCTGAGGATATCCTTAAATTCAAACAAATCGAAATGTGCTTAAGATTTAATGTATAGCATTGAACTTCTAGGATCATATTTGGCCAATATTTTATTTGCATATTAATGTTGTCGAAATATATATTGTCGTATATCTATAGTGTCTACACGTGTTGCTGTTGTAAAAAAAAAAGGCAACTGTGCCGCCAGTTGTCTTCATCAAATAATGTCCCTTCTTTCAGGAATGGCTTAAAGAATTATTATCATTGACCTACATCGTTCCAAAATACCGTACTATATCAGTAGACTTTATTGATTTTTCAATCCCCTGAGCGTGGACAATAAGGGATGGTAATGATTTAAACGTTGCTGTGGGATAGAAAAGCAGATGGAGAGCCACAACCGACCACGTCATGAAGGGTCACGGCTTATAAATGATGATGTTTATCCAAACAAAAAAGATTGTTTTCTGGAAATTTAATATGCCTGCACAAATACAACAGTATGCACACGTTACCAGGTTAACTCCATGACCTGGAATCATCTATCATCACTGATAGCTGATTCCAGATAGATGATTTTAAAAAATCAAAGATTTCTGCTGTCAGTGATTATTTTGTTTAATTATTTCACCCCAGGTACGCAATAAAGCGACTAAGACGCAATTTGACCGCATTAGTGATATGATTGATTGATTTGTGTTTTTTACGGTTTATCAACCTTTGGCAGGGTATTTAAAGCTTGAAGATATTTTAGGTTATCAGATTTTATTTTGGAGATAATAACGATTTTATAATATAAGCCTTACTAATTAATCTATAACTGAGAAGAGAATAGCTAGATCCACACCTTTATCAGGGGTATTTGTTCGTGGGGTATTTATCAGGGGTATTTGTTCGTGGGGTATTTATCAGGGGTATTTGTTCGTGGGGTATTTATCAGGGGTATTTGTTCGTGGGGTATTTATCAGGGGTATTTGTTCGTAAGTGAATAAAACGAACACAGCCTGATTTGAAACTCGGCTCTCCGATTAATAACTGATATGGCCATAAGCCACTAAAATCCAAAATGGTCACAGAATTAAAGAAGCAAAATGTTATAGAAGGGAAAGAGGCAATAAATGAACATGATTTTAAAAGATATAGATTATGATTGATATTACATTAAAATATTTGAAGGTCGTAGAGTTTATGGTTACATCTAGTAATTTTAACAGTAAAATTATGAGACCTATCTGCCAGTCTAGTCTGGATTTGTTTTTGTTTTTTGTTTTTTTGTTTTTTTGTTTTTTGTTTGTTTTTCACTGTCTTTTGAGGAACCTCTCCTTGGATGACTTCTACTGTTTCGTGGTCGTCATGTCAGGGGATGTCCCGTACTCGCCACGCTTAGCAATGTGGGTTGGCGAAAACTATTTAACTCATAGTTTAAAGAGAAGAGACGGATTAATAGCTTTCACAAGGGTATTTGCCAGGAAGTGAGTGCAGCGAAGTTAACTTGAATGTGAACTCGGATCTCCGATTTCTCGTTCCGAGCTGATATCTACTGCACTACAGTCATACCTTTGGGCGATCATGTCTCGAAAGAGACATGACTGACTGGACAGAAGATTATCCCGCAGTAGATTGTCTTTGCTTTCTGCGGTAGACTGGTTTCCATCCAAGGCTATAGAACCCAATCTGTTCTGTCATTTAACCCATAACTGGAGGGAAGAGACGAATTAATACCTTTCCCAATGGTAATTGTGCGTAAGTGAATGCAAGGAATTCAAGTGGAATTCGAACTCGGCTCTATGAATTTTCGTTCCGAGTTGATATACACTGGACCACAACGCACCACAGTACGGAACTTAAATTCATGAAATTGAAGTTAAGAAGTTAAAAATCGCAACATAATTTTGTTAGAATGGTTCACAGTTGAAATGTTTTTTCGCATTTTAATCATTTTACCCCCGAGTGAAACAAGAATGCCACTAAGACATCAGGGTTTGGTGACAGTGAAAGAAACTCCGAAAATATTCAGGAGAGAGAGAGAGAAAAAAGAAGAGAGAGAGAGAGTATTAAAACACCAACATTCAAAGAGACTGAAGCTGATGATTGATGCTGCATTTAAGTTTTGGAAGATCGTAAGTGACAGGAAAGTAAGATGGCGGGAGAGAGTTAATTAATGGTAAATGAGTTCTAGGACACGTACATCAATCACGATGGAGACTCCGTTCCGAAATAGCATTGAACTTCTAGGATCATATTTGGCCAATATTTTATTTGCATATTAATGTTGCCGAAATATATATTGTCGTATATCTATAGTGTCTACACGTGTTGCTGTTGTAAAAAAAAAAAATGGCAACTGTGCCGCCAGTTGTCTTCATCAAATAATGTCCCTTCTTTCAGGACTGGCTTAAAGAATTATTATCATTGACCTACATCGTTCCAAAATACCGTACTATATCAGTAGACTTTATTGATTTTTCAATCCCCTGGCAGGAATGTCAAATAAAAACTTTCACCCTGTCTATATACAGGGTGCGGTGAGTAAACTTTCGTCATTTTATAGTTTTCATTTTACGCATGCGCGTTGTTTTTTTATTTTGTTGATTGCACAGTATAGTAGGCTTTGTTGAGCACCGACTGTGAGAAAAAGATCACAAGGACGCATCCAGTCCGTCCTAAATATGGAAACGAAATTCTCTACTGCTTGGAATTCGCACCGGAATCTTATACGAGCGTATAACTGTCAGTACAGAGAATTCAGCCTTTTGTTGTCTCCAGGCTTCCACTACGGTTGAATAAGTTTTACGCAAATATCTTCATCTTAAAACCTTCACAAGAGTAATAAAAAAAAATTCAGCATATTTGTGGCGATTGCTGACACCCCAAATATGGTTAACCGTTCATAAATTGCTTGCTTTACTGTTTCAATCCGTTCTTTGCTTTTGCACAATCGTCCATCTTGAATTACATCGCAATTTGTTTTTAAGCCTTGTTTGTCATATGACAGACATTTTATCGTGAACCCATTATTTCATTTCCGTAATCATTATAAAAACAAAAAAACCGTCTTTTCTATTTTCTCGAGTCATTTTAGTAAATTTTCCTATTTTATTGTTTACATTTTCTTTATTTTACGTTTATCAAGCACCACTTCACAATTACCGGGCACCAAACGAACAAAGAATTCAATAGTCTTACAGTCGTAGATATTCAGTTAGAGTAATTTTTAACACGATCAAAATCTCCCGTCTTTTATTCATCTTTTCTTACTCTATTCATATCTATTAAATTCTGTTAATATATATATATATATATATATATATATATATATATTTATCAGTCTATATATATATCTATTAAACCGTTCATATCTATCTATCTATCTATCTATCTATCTATCTATCTATCTATCTATCTTGTATACGTTTAAATCTATCTTTGCATCTATCTACCTTATGTTCAAATCTATCTATCTATCTATCTATCTATCTATCTATCTATCTATCTATCTATCAAACCTTTCTAGTAATATATAAAACCGTTAACATCTAGCTATATCTCAAACTATTCATATCTATCCATCTATCTCACTGTCTATCTATCCGTGTATCTATCTATCAAACCGATCATATCTATCTAGCTAGCTAGCTAGCTATCTATAGTGTGCGATGGATAAACTGTTACGATGTTTGTTTGTTTTTAATTTCACGCATTCGTATTGCTTGAATTTGTCCACTGCACGGTATAGTAGTTTTCGTTAGACCCCGTCTGTGATAAAAAGAGCACCATGGCGCATTTCCTCTGACAGACATTTTGTAACGGCATGCTGTAGCTTTTGACGTTTGTGCCTGAAACTCTAAACATTTCAGAGTGTTTGGGTACCAATCTGAGAACATTGAAAAGGATTGAGAAATATTTGGTTTATATATCCAGTGAACATGGTAGATTGATCACTAGTGATGGCAACACTACACCACCATTCATCTTCCCATGGGACATACTCAATACAGAGACCTACATCAAGTGCCTTGAGCAGCTTGTGCTGCCCTTGGTCAAGAGGGTGACTGCTGAAAGACCCTATGTCTGAGAAATGGACTCTGTACCATGCCACACAAGCAGAAAAACCTAGTCATGGCTGTCAGACAATTTCTGTGACTACATCACCCCTTATATCTGGCTATCTAACTTCCCCAAGACTGCCATCTCCTTGATTATTATGTGTGGGGTGCAGTTGAGCGATAGACTAACACAACTCCTTGTAACCCAAAGATGGACTGAAGGCAATAATTATGGGAGTATTCACCATCTTTAACAGGGAGACCGTCCAGAAGAGTTACAGGAGATTTCGAAACTGTCTGGAGGCTGTGGTTTAAGGTAATGGCGTTTTTGTTGAATACATTTACTGTTTCCTATTTCAAGATATTTTGTGTGATTTTAGAAAATACATATCTGTCAAAGTGAGATATCAGTGTTATTTTCATTTTTGTATAATTTTGAGGACAATTTAACTAGGTGGAAGTGTTTGTGAATCTTGCAGAGTAAATATTTTTGAAATATCCAAACTTTTTTCTATTTCTAACCGTTGCATATTATGATAAGGCTTATCAGGAGGACATTTTGAATAGATTGTTTTCATTGACATCTCGATAACTGGTTTAAATTATAAATACTCAATGAATGAAATGAGTGACTTTTTTTGGTTTAAATAAAAACTTGCTGTCGACAATGGTCCATATTGGAACAATCGCTTCGCAGTCTGATGGGTAAGCTCTCCTTCCCAAATTGACTCCCTTATCTCTTCTTGGAGACGCTAGATTAAGTTTGAGATTGAAACCCGACAACGGCTTGGTAGTCAGGGCTCGTTGACAATAAACGCTATACGAAATGCACTTTTATAATCTGTCGGCTGAATATCTTCTCTTTTAATCATTAGTGTATTTTCCTTATACATAAGCGATTCACAAATGAAAGTGCAGCTATCAGAGAAGACTATGTTTTATGCGATGAAATTAGAGAATGGAATACATGGCCAAGTAAATTCTCTCCCGCTTGCCCGATCACTAATAACGTATCTTTTGCTATATAACACTCACTAGCATATAACAGGTAAATACTATTTGAAAGGGATATTTAGGAAAAATTTTACTATTCATCTGATGATTTATCTATACTGATATATATATATATATATATATATATTGCAACAAAGTTGTGGAACTCGTAGGTTTTGTAACCTGCTGTTCATGCATTTACTTTTATAAAGAGTGCTCGATACAAACGTAGAGCGTTATATTGTAATAGTTGTTACAATGGTTTATAAATTCATAGTATCACTACACAAAGATTTTCGCGTTCGAAGCTACCTTTAGGTGCTTCTCATCAGGTGACGAAGTTGAAATCCTACACTATATATATATATATACACCCGAGCAACGCCGGGCTATACTGCTAGTTATATCATAATTAAACTTTTAAAGATTTATCCAGAAAGATTTACATGAACGCGGCAAGTTTACCAAAATAAACTTTCCAAATAACCAACGGGAGAATAATTTTCAGACCTTCACCGTTGAGTTAATGTATAGATTAGTTTGTATTCATGACGTTGTCCGAAAAGTTAATGATGATTTTTAGTCGTTCATGATCTTCCAACACGTCAAATTTATCGACAGATATAAGAAGCTTATATTTCTGATTACAGACCACTTCAAATTATCTCTTGAAAAAGAAAGTTGAAAATTATTTAATTCATGCCAATTTTGCATCTCTATGAAAATGAAAGATTACCAGGTGCATTTTAGATACATGATGCATTTTATTAACGTAACGACAAAAATGTCTCGCATGCAATAAAAAATATGTGGTGCGTATGGTGACGATACTTTAGATAACAGAACTGTACAGAAGTATCTCGCTTAATTTTGCTTTAAGTTGGTGATTGTAGCCTTATTATTGTTAAAGAACGCTCAGGAAGACCCCCACCCCCACCCCCACACACACGACAGATGACGACAAAATCAAGACACTGAGAATAGCTCGTGTTAAACAAGGCAGTAATTGGTAGAAACATTAACATTTTACCAAAATCCACTATCCAAAAGCACTTAGTGAAGCTTTGGTCTTCAAATAGCTAAGATGTTTGGATACCCCATAATCTGAGTGAAAAGAATATTTGGATCGCATTTCTGTCTGTGATTTGCTGCATAAAAGCAATGAAAATGCATCCTTTTTAAGTAACTTGCAATGGGTGATGAGAAATGGATGGCTTACAACAATGTTGAGCAAAAATATCTCCTAGGGTAAGTTACATGAGCCAAATTTAGCCGCCCTAAATACAGATTATCATCCTAAAGAAGTTATGATGTGTATCTGGAGGGATTGAAAACAAGAATATATATATATATATATATATATATATATATATATATATATTATAATTTTGTTATTACAATGTTTTATAATAGCATATTATCACTTCACCTGAAGAGGAACAATTTTGTTCTAAAACCATTGTAATAACAAAATTATATTAAGCTCTACTTTGCATCGAGCACTCTTTATAAAAGTAAATGCTTGAACAGTGGGTTTTTAATCTATGTGTTTTTTCACTTTTTTGTAATATATATATATATATATATATATATATATATATATATATATATATTACTGATATAGACAGACAATAATATTTTTATCACCCATGACGATAATATTTTTCAAAAATAAAAAAAAGATTATTATCATGGGTTGTAATAACAAAAATGTTTGTCGGTTTTTAGCGGTAATCTAGTTTTGTATCACCAATAGTCTAACCGTACTGATGAACTGTGATACAGCGAAACAGATCTGTCTGCGGATGACTATATATATATATATATATATATATATATATATATATATATATATTCCCGCTAATTCAGATTGTAAAATAGAGAGAGATAATATGGTGGAAGAGAGAGCGAGGGAAACAGGGAAAGGAGATAGATAGATAGATAGATAGATAGATAGATAGATAGATAGATAGATAGATAGATAGCAAATAAGAAAGAAAGAAAGAAAGAAAGAAAGAAAGAAAGAAAGAATCAAGAAGATATATATATACAGATCAAGATATAGGATTAAGAATTATGTCTAATTAAAACTACACTTGGAGTCATTAAACCGAATTTCCAAAGAGAAACCCTCATTAGAACAATCACGGTTAAAACTTTTTATAGAAATTTCGCAAGGAATTCATGTTGCAGCGATTAGAATATGACTAATCCGAGAATTACCAGAACAAAACTGATAAAATTGCAGAGCTTTCTTTGGAATTTTTATGAATCTCTAAATATATAGGAGAAGCAACAAACCAGATGTGGCAGCAATACTCTATGCACGGATGAATGATAGACATATAAATGTGGGCAAAGGGACTAAAACCGGATGCCAGGTCAGAAAGAATAACATTGAAGATTCTTCTTTTATGTGAAATCTCTAAATATATCGAAGAAACAACAGACATATATGGCAAAAAGTATTCAATGTAATGAATGATATACCTATAAAACTGCAATATAGATTCTGGGGCAAAGGATTGTCATGAATGAAAACCATCATAAGATCAAAAGATGAAGAATTTATTTATCTAAGTAATTTTGTAATTAAACTGGTTATATTTAACGCAAGAGCAACCTAGGATCATTAAAGTTTACGGCCATATTACATTGAAACACCAGTTCCCATACGATCACCGAAATTAAAGAGCGTCTAGCCTAGTCATAACCTAGATGAGTGACTGATTGAGAATACCAGGTTCTATAATCCTGGATGTGCAGTTGGTGTAATAGATAATCGCTCGGTATTGTTAATTGAAGAGTCGAGTTCCAATTATAGTTGGGTTCGTTATATTCACTTACCTGCAAATACCCTTCGGAAAAGTATGTATCCATCTCCTTTCCCCACCCAGCTATGGGTTAATTAGTAAGATTCGTATCGCCAAATCTTTATTATTTAAAAAGATATTGAAATCTAAAATAATATTTTCTAACTTAAAATAACATGCAAATTGTTGATAAGCCGTAGAAAATGAATCAATCAATCAAATACTGATTAGATTCACAGACATGTCTTTTAAATCTATTTACAATCTAGAAAATATAAATTTATAGAGACTAATATGGCCACAAGTTGAGGGATCAGTTTATATACTGAGTGTAATAGAAAATTGATCCCCCACTTTATATCCACATTATAATTCCTTGCCTGTTGATAACAAATCAATTAATCAAATACTGATTAGTTACACATTTGTATTCTCTGGTATAAAAACTGTATAGAAACTACCGTGGTTACAAAGTGAGGGATCAGTTTATATACTGGTTTTAATATAGAAGCTTTATGTCTGCATTATAATGTCGTTTGCTTTTAAATTCTGGTTAGTTATGAATCTATCTTTTCTCTAAGCAACTATAGTTAATTAATAAGACTTGTATCACTAAACCATTATTATCTAAAAAAAAGTTCTTACAATCTAAAAATATTTTATAGATTTAAATAACCTGAAAAGGGTTTATAAGCCGTAAAACACCAATCAATCAATGAAAACATTAGGATCATTTTCTATACAAATAACTCTTACATCTAATATAGAATTTTGATTGTTAAAAGTAGAAATAGGCCAAAAAACCTAACACAACACGTAGAATCAAGTAATGTTTTAATTGCATTAGCTATATCTTCTGAGAGAGTAAACTAGAATTCTAATTTATATAATTAATTTTACTGTAGTATATAAGAAAGAATCTTGCTTATTAAATCATTAAAACTAAGACTATCCAGGAAAGTTAAACAACCTTTACAGTAAAAATAATGAAGATATTTAATCATTTTGTACTACGCTATCTACATTATTCGGACTATTGTCCTCATCTTTGTTGCCATTTGTATGACGTTTTGGCCGTTGTACCTGAAGAAAGTTGGAGCATACAACGGCCAAAACGTCGTACAAATGACAACAAAGATGAAGACAATAGTCCGAATAATGTAAATAGTGTAAATACTACTTCATCTCAGAATTATAGACACATATTTAATCATTTTGTATAGGACAGTGGTTGTATTTTCTGCAAGACTTATCTGGAGTTTTATTGTTTTCAAATTGCTGTAGCATATTAGAAAGGATTATGCTGTTTAGGTTATAAAATCAAAAAGTCTTCAACGAAAGAAAACATGAAGCAAAAAATTAAATGCAATATATTATTAATCTGTTCTCACTAATAATAACATATACTGTTGTTATAGTTACATGAATTACTTTCGCTTATCAACGTCATTTGATACTTCAGGTTACAATAATAGCAGAAAACATCATTATTTAGACAGTAAATTTAACCTCTATGACATAGCCATACAACGTCCTGTTTTTTTTTTTATATTATAGAATCGATTGAAATTCATTTGAAATCATTTCCTATTAAATTTCATTAGTTTATCGAAAGCCGCAGGGATTTATTTTAAAGTGGTTTAAATTCTATTTGAAATTTTTTACATACTAAATATTTCTTAAAATTAATGACTTACTCTATAAAAACGTATGAAATGGTCCTCTATAGAAAATCGAGTTTAAAATGTACACAATGGAACCATTATAGAATGTCATTTATAATGGAAATTTATGGCAGAGTGATGTCGAAGGTTTAGCTTCGTCAGGCATAACGATTTGGTGAACAGACGCTTATTGAGAAGCAACGAATATGATTTTCCCTTTAAATCTCTTCTGCCACCCCACACTCAAGTATGGAAAAACAGCAGGACAAGCCTGGTGGCGACTTGTCTAGGAGAATAAAACTCTGAATTCAAAACCAGCTCGGAGAGGGTTAACGGCAGGTCAGATAGCTTTAGTTGGACCCCCGTCTAGCGCAGAAATTATGAGCAACATACTTCGGGAAAATCTCCAAGCGCTCTCTTCCAACATACCTTGAACCAGCCTGGAAGAGTAGGCTAAAAAAAATAACATGAGAATATTATCTCATGTTGATGCACAATCGGCAACAACTGAGTATTATATATATATATATATATATATATATATATATATATATATATATATATATAACCGGGTGCTCAGAGGTAGAATCGCCGACTGATGCCAATTCGGTCGGGTTTCAATCCTGGGTAAAAAGCAATCGGCTGTCTAACCGTACTGATGAGCTGTGATGCAGCGAAACAGATCTGTCTGCGGATGACTACCCTCTCACACCCTGATTGAGCACTCTGGAAGAATGGTAGACTTTGAAAAACAGTATCTGGCATCTACGCATCGTTCATTCAGCAATGAATGAGAACACTCTCAGCTATTGGGCGTGTATAATGATAATATACACGCTAAAAAGTCTGCCTCCTTCTACCGAGCGCCCATGGCTCAGAGGTAGAATCGCCAACTGACGCCCATTCGGTCGGGTTTCAATCCTGTGCAAAAAGCAATCGGCTGTCTAACCGTACTGATGAGCTGTGATGCAGCAAAACAGATCTGTCTGCGGATGACTATATATATATATATATATATTGATTGATTGATTGATTGATTGTTTAATTACTTAGTTTCTAGTCTTAATAAGATTAGACCAGTGCACATTTGTATTAAAAAGTGTTCAATATAATTATATTATAGAACTTTTGAATATTTTCTATTTGTAAACGAGTCATTACGCAACCTAGGTTTCTACCATAAGTGGTGTCTTCAGGCGATTTTCAATAACTCTTTTAATTATTTCAATAATATATATATATACCTACCTTTTCTGTGTTTATTTGTTTTTCACGTGTTCTGTTACAGATTCGCTCTGAGCAATGTTTTTATGCGTTTTATATGTGGTTTCAATCTTTATTTTTTTCGTTTCTGTTGTTGCGAAACGTTTATACAAATCGTTCAAAATTTTATTTGCAGGTAGAAATTTTATATTGTTTGTCATATCGGAAAATGTATCGGAATAGAAAAGAATTGTTTATTCGTTTTAACTTTGAAGATTTTCTCTTCGAATGAGATTTAGTTGCGTTCTAAATGTCCTTTTTTTTCTTTGTTTCCTTTTTTTATCCATTTCCTGAACTGTACACCTTTTGTTATTCTTTCTCTCACTCTCCTCTACTTTATTTCCTTGTTTTTCTTTCACCAACTTTATTTTTTCTTTAACTGCCCACTCCGCGTTCATCTTTTATTGATTTATTTATTTATTTTTCTTCAGCTTTCCTTATTCCTTCTTTGCTTCTTTCTCTTATTCTTAGCTGTCTGCTTTTATTTCTTTCTATCCTTCCTTCTCCTAAAGCATAACTCTACAGCATTCTTATTTATATATAACCCTCTATCATCGTTTTCTATCATTCTTTCCCCTTTTACCTGTCCATATTTTTTATTTGCTTATTTATTTATTTTTTCTTCGGCTTTAACGGTTCAGTCTGTATTTCCTTCTCTCACACAATATTTGTACAGCACTCATTCTTACTTCTTTCTTTCTTTCTTTCTTTCATCATTCATTCTTTATTTATTTATTTATTTATTTATTTTCTTTGTCTTTAACGATTCAATCTAGCTTTTTCTTCTCTCACACCATGCCCGTACGTCATTCTTCCTTCCTTCCTTCCTTCCTTCCTTCCTTCCTTCCTTCCTTCCTTCCTTTTTAATGGTTCAGTCTTTTTTTCTTCTATCACGCCATATTTGTACATCATACTGTCTTTCTTCCTTCCTTTGTTTGTTTGTTTGTTTATTTCTTTCTTTATCTTTCATGGTCCACTCTGTATTTCCTTCTTTCACACGATAACTTTACATCATTCTTTCTTTCTTCCTTTTTTCATTCTTTCTTTCTTTCTTTCTTTCTTTCTTTCTTTCTTTGTCTTTAACTGTTCAATTTGTGTTTTCTTTTCTCATACATGTACATTTTTCTTTCTTTTTTTCTTTCTTTCTTTATTTCTTTCTTTCTCTATCTTTAACGGTTAACTCCTTTTTTCTTTTTCCTTCTCTCGCACTATACCTGGACAGCATTCTTTCTTATTCATTTTTTCTTCCTATATTCTTTTCTTCCCTTGTCTTTAATCGTTCATTCTTTTTTCCTTTCTCTCACACCATACCTGTACACTATTCTTGCTTTCTTTTCTTCTCTTCTAATTCTGACATTAATATTAACTTCCTTTTCGTCTATTAATTCTCATATCCTTTGATTAGTTTGCTATTGCTTCTGTTCGTATTCTTTTTTCATTCTTTCTTTGATGACTTCGTCTTACTTTCTAACATCAAGTTTTTTGCTATTATTTCTTTCATTTCTTTCTTGTCTCCTTCCTTCTCTCCCTCTCTTACTCTCCTTCTCTCTTAACCAAACTTCTTTTCCTTTTTTTTTTTATTCTTTACCTTCTTTCACTTTTTTTATCTCTCTTTTCTTCTGGTGTTGTTTCTCTTTTATCTGACATTCATTTTTTTTCTGTATTCTTTCCTATTTTTTTCTTTTTCTGTTTATCAATCTTTATTTACCTACCAATGCATTTACGCCTCGGGATGTTTTTTTAAACATTTTCTTAGCTCTCCATTTTTTAATTTACTCACATGCATAAATTTTGTATCTATTTATGTCGACATAAATAAAATGATATCTGAGAAGTGAGTACCAACTTCAAACCGACATTATCCAATCAATCTGACACAACGCGGAAGCTTTTAAAAAATGGTCACCACAACAGCAAAAAAGTAAATCCGGGGAAAGAAATGAAACAAAATGTTGTAAAAATAAAACTGAAATGAAAATTGACGCAAATAAACTTTTGCAAAATAAATACGAAGACAAAAGAAAATATAAACGCTACAGAACTAAAAGCAACCGATAAGTTTCCTTTTTTTTTTTTTTTTTTGTCATATGGTTATCTGTTATTTTATATTTTATTTGTTAATTATTTATTTAATATTTTTCTTGCTTTTTTGTGTGTCTGCCCGACTTCTATTCATTTTATTAAGTATAATATTGTTTCTTAACATTTTCTAAATATTCTTATTTTTAGTTTGAAGTGTTCGAAAGCATTTCTGATTTTTATAATAAATCTGTGTACAGCGATCTTACACGAATCAGAGATCAGTAACCATTGAAATGAAAGATTGTCACAGAGTAAAGTTTCTGGTTTATCTGCGTAAAATATTCGCTAATAAATCTAATTCGTTTCCGCTTTCTATCTTACTTTTGAGCATGCAAAATCCAACCATGAGTAAGTATTTCTTTCTGTGTCCAAAATCCGACGTTTCGCAGAATTTAAACTTGTGATTTATTTAGTTCTTTTAATTATTTAATTACAATGTAGGGTGTGTGGGTTTCCATCTCAAAATCTTTCATTTCCCAGGCATCTACTACAACTTGGTAATTTGTGTAATAAAAGTCTGTGCAAACAGGTAAGTGGGGCCCAAAATACAGTTATTTTTACTAGGGTGCGTGGCTTAGAAGAATAAATGTTCATTAATTATTTAGAAAAATCAAAAGTTTAGTTATTTTACATAAAAATTACGCACATCATTTTAAAAAACAACTTCACGAATAAAATAATATATATTTATTCAATAAAAATGCTATACTGTTTTGTTTTTGTTTTTTTGTTTTTTTGCATTTATTTCTCTTTAAGTTTTTATATATACAAGAATCCAGTTTCTGTTCTTCCTGTTTGCTCTGGGTTTCTTCTTCTTCTATGTGCCCTGTCCCTTCAGGACGTAGGCGATCATGGTTCTCCATGTCTCCCTATCCCTTGTGGCTCTTAGTATGTTTGCTCCTGGTGCTCCTGGCAACCCCCGTTCCGTCATCCACCTGATCAGACCCTGCAAATATGTTGTCCGCTGCCTTCCTCTGGCTCTCTTTCATTCTATCTGACCAGTCAGTATCAGGTTCTCCAGGCTCTCCTTCCTCATTGCGTGTCCCAGGAACTTCAGTTGTCTCTTCCTTATGCTCAGTATCAATTTCCTTTTTGCTGTCATTCTTTCCAACACCTCATCGTTGCTTGCATGCCCAGTCCACGATATCCGTAGCATCCTTCTGTAGAACCACATTTCGGCCGCTTCCAGTTTTGTCCTCATTTTCGATTATATTGTCCAGCATTCACTGCCGTATTAAAGAACTGACATATTAAATGTATATATAATTTGGACGTTTGCATCCCTGTAGGTAAAAAAAAATGTAAACCTACAAAGGGCGGAAGAGTCAACGGCTAGCTAATTAGAGGTGATGTCTCAATAACCATCGTGGAGAAGGCAAAGGGATACCACTCCACTATCTACCCCCACCCTGGGTTTACAAGACCTATAAATAATGCAAGGCCAAATGCTTCAGAAATTTAAAATTTGAACTCAGAAAAAAATATTTATGCATGGTCAGTTGGATCTTGCATGTTCAAGAGTAAGAAGTCCTAAGAATTTCTTCGCTATTAAAACGGGAAAAGGATAAAATAAATTTTCCTAAAAATACTGTTTACTATGAGGTCCTATAAAATTAAATTGAAGAAATTATTAAACCGCGAAGTTGGATTTTTGTCAAAGGATTTTTTTTACAAACAAATCAGCTTATTTAAATTCCATCAAAAATAGGATACAGTAACGAAGACTATTTTTTGTTGTATAAGACGCAATTGTTACTACAAACTTGGATACAAAATTTGCTAAAGAAATACGCCAAGTGTATGAACAATACACACTCTTAAATAATGTCTTCTTAGGATCTTCCACGCTTTACCCTGATGACGTTTACGTCGTCTCTTGGCGTTGTTTTCTTTTCTGTCCGCATTTTCTTTTACGCTGTGGAATGATTGATCCAATTTTTTTACTACACCTTGATGACACGACTAACAGCTGAAAGGCTGACATCAACAATATCCACGATCTCAGTGTAAGAATTGCCAGTGTGTTCATGCAGCATTACAATTTTCGTACACTTCCTTGGAGTAACATCTATCGCAAACAATGGCAACTAATCGGGAGTGGAAACAATAGTGTCTGGCCGTGATAAAAATCTGATGCAACTATGAATGAAACAATATTTTTCAAGGTCAAACAAATTTCATCATACACTCGGAAAATTGGTTTATATTGCTGCTCACAATTGCAAATGACCTACTCTCAGAATAGATAGAAATCGATTACAACCTGTCACTTCAGTGAGTCTAAAACTGAATATATGGTGAAAGAAAAAAAAAATAAAGCAGTTGTTTAAATTAATTTGCACAAGGACTTATATATCTATATGGGCAAACAATATATAATTTTTTTATATATCAAGGACAATTTTAAGGAAAAAATTAAAGTAGTTGTTTAAATTAATTTGCACAAGGGCTTATATATCTATATGGGAAAATAATATATAATTTTTTTATATATCAAGGACAATTTTAAGGAAAAAATTAAAGTAGTTGTTTAAATTAATTTGCACAAGTGCTTATAAATCTATATGGGAAAACAATATATAATTTTTTTATATATCATAGCAAAATCTACTGCTAAGAAGATTGGGTCACTATGTCGATCCAGGATGTTTTTTCCACCTGAATCCATCCTGCATATATACAAGTCAACCATCCGTCCGTGCATGGAGTACTGCTGCCATTTATGGTCAGGTGCCCCTGCCG
Organism: Ascarosepion bandense; assembly: GCA_037127315.1. NCBI lineage: Eukaryota > Metazoa > Mollusca > Cephalopoda > Sepiida > Sepiidae > Ascarosepion > Ascarosepion bandense. The sequence goes on along the minus strand of JBBBDQ010000727.1, from coordinate 173,491 downwards.
TTCTCCTCAGTGTTCTTGACAAGCTCCAAAGGAAAGTCTGTAATGTGATAGGCACTGATCTGGCGACTCGTCTGCAGCCACTTTCCCATCGTCGAAATGTGGCCTCCCTCTGTCTCTTCTATAAATACTTTCATGGCTTCTGCTCGGATGAGCTTAAGTCACTGATGCCTCCTCAACAGGTGTTTACCCGTGCAACCAGACTGGCAACTGGGTCCCACCCATTCACAGTCAGGTTAGCCAAACGCAGACGACAATTCTACTCCTGCAGCTTCCTCTCTCGCTCTTCTCGCCTGTGGAACTCACTCCCGTATTCTTGCTTTCCTGACGGCTACGACCTCCAGAAATTTAAAAGCAAAGTTAATACTCACCTACTAACCACTGGACTCTAGCTCTCTCCCCTCCCCTGTATAATCTTCACGTTCTCTCCGCCCATGTATCTGTCATTGCACCTGCTTTCTCAGCTTTCTATTGTTCCTTTCTAACTAGCTTGTACTCCTCACTCTTTTCTAATTAATCTTTCTGCATTTATGTAACCCCCTGCACATCAGTGGTGTTTCTGCCTTGCTCGGGGTGAAATGATTAAAAAAAAAAAAAAAATATCAAGGACAATTTTAAGGAAAAAATATAACGAACTGGAAAAGTTTTCTTGTGACGCCTTTTGCCTTTTACGAATTTTTCGAGTTAAGTAAATACCCCTTCATTTCGATGAAGTCCTATAGAACAAAACGCGTCACACGAAAATCTTTTCAAACTTTGTCATTGTTTTTTGCCTAAAACAGGGGTCAGCAACCTACGCGTGGCATACGTGATATGCCAAGCAATTTCCACTGGCACGATTTGTTGAACTAATGAAGTTTCTGGAAAATGAAAATTTAGAAAAGTCTGCTGCTATTCTCAACTGTTGGACATCCCTCCCGATAACTTTCATTTGTTTGAAGAAAATTGCTTTTGATCTTCTCTCGGCTTTCGGCTCAACTTATTCCTGTGAGCAAATTTTCTCTTTCATGAAAGCTGTGTTAAGTTCACAAAGAATTTGCCTAACACCTGAACATTGTGTAAAACCCAAAGTAACAAAGTGTGTTACCGATATTAATATTAAACAAATGGCGAAGAACAGGCAAGGGCAAGGTTACCGTTAATAATAAAAACTTTTTAAAAGACTTTTACAAATAATGGTCCTGGGTATGACGGTAAAATGCATCCGGCAGCAAGGCTTCTGATTGGGAGGTTGTGAGGAGCATGGAACCATCTCTTAATTGTTGTTCTTCTCAAGTCCTCCCTGACTTGGAGTGGTAGCATCTGGCAGGGTCCAAGCTACGAGCAAATAGTTAACCCCCCAACCAAACTGGAGTCGAAAACTATGAAAGTATAAAAATAGACTTTTATAGAAAAATGTACATTTTTGAAAGGAAAATATAACCAGCAATACATTTTTAAGGAAAAAATTATTGCCAATAATACATTTTTTTTTATTTTTTTTTTTTTATAAGCGTTTCACCCCGAGCAAGGCATGTCACTGCCACTACTGTGCAGGGGGCTACGTAGAGTGGAGAAAGGCTGATTAAATATAGGAAATGACAGAGGGTGGGTGATAGGCGGGTAAGGATACCGAGAATGAGGGTTGGGTAGATGAGAGTGTTGTGAGAATAGTTGGGAGTTAGTGTGATAGGAGGTGTCTACTGACCCTACATTTAAACACCTGGAGATTGTAACTGTCGGGAAAGCAGACTTGTGGAAAGGAGTTCCACAGGCGGGAAGCGCGAGAAAAAATTATTTCCAGCAATACATTTTTGAATAACTAAAATGATTTCATCGAAATCAACCTTCTCACTATAACCAAACATTAAAAATATACCTTAAAACCCTATCTTTTTGGCATTAAATGACCCACGGAGGTTGATATGCCGTTAAACAAAACTCAAACTCAAACTTTAAAAATAGTTTATTTCTATTAATATGGGTTACATATTATTGTATATATTACGATATAAAATATATTGTAGAACAGGTATATTGACTTTGACTTGTATAAAAATACGTATGCTGTTTGGACACTGAATGACTTTAAAACCATAAACGGCAGATAGTGAGCAAAAGGTTGCAGACCCTTGACCTAAAATATGTTTATATATATGATATGCATAAGACGTATAAATATATTTAAGTAAGCAATGAATAGTTTAGTTCTTTTGAATTTGTTTCTCATATCAAAAGAATGGATTTTAAATGAACTCATAAAACGGAAAATTTATCGGAATATGCAAAGGAATTAAAAAACTCAGCTGTTAACATTAACAACTGGATGTTTTTTTGTGGGGGGCTTTTACGCTCTGGTATGTTGAGGCAACATATTTAGTTAGTTCTTTTGTAGTGTTAAAGTACTTACATAACGCATATGTTGCAAGACGTAGAAAAAATGTGTTATCGCTCACATGGTCGAAGTAAAAGAAAGACCTGAAAAAATTGGGCTACCTGTAATACTAACCCAAGAACGATAATAATATATTGCAAAATACTACGAGAATTTTTTTTCATCTCACCCCAAGCAAGGCATTCCACTGCCACTATTGCGCATGGGGCTACATAGGGGAAGGTAAAGAGAAGGAGTGTTTAGACATAGGGAATGTCAGGAGGAAGGTGACAGATGAGTAAGGATACCGAGGATGAGGGTTGGGCAGATGGGAAGAGTGTTTGATAGAATGGGAGCAGGTTAGTGTGTTAGGAGGTGTCTATTGACCTTACATTTAAACTCCTGGAGATTGTTGCCGTCGGGGAAGCAATCGTTTGGAAGAGAATTCCACAGTCGGGAAGTGCTTGCTAAACGTTATTTCACGGCGAGGCAACCATATTCTAGATGTTTAGTTTATGTTAATCTCATATATGATCATATATATGTGGAGCAACGTCAGAATCGATGTTCTTTCAGTAATAATTGTTCTTCCGACTAACTTTCTACCTGTTATGTAACGGAAAGGTATTCTCTGTTTTTAGTATATGGTAATTCAGCTCATATCTGTTTGGCGTCATTTTAAAACAACCTTTTTTTTTCCATATATCGTGACAATTTTGCTTAAAGTTCGTATTTTATTAATTTCAGATAAAAATTTGGAAAGTTTCCAAAATATTTTAGTGAGATTTGCACTTTCCAAAATTACAATTTATAATTATAGCTTAGGAATATGGTAAAAAAAGAAAGCGTTTATTTAAATTGATGCCAGTAAGATATGATTTACGGTTCGTATTTTCTTGATTTCACATGAAAAGTTGGAAATTTTCCGACATATTTTTGTAAAATTTTCACTTTCAAAATTACAATCTATAATTTTAGTTCTGATATATAGAAAAAAAAATATTACATATATTAAAAAAAATCTTACGCCCTCTTAGACTTCATAAAATTTATTAAAATAATGTGGATATAGTTTAGCGCGGCATAGTAAATTATGTTTGTTTTTAACATGGTCAATGAGGTATTTTTTTCAAAAATGTAGGACGCACCGATGTATGTCAGTCAGTTAAGTGCCATTCGGATACACGCTTGGACGTTCATGTCTCGAAAAAGACATGACTGACTGGTAACCAGTCTACCGCAGAAAGTAATGGCAACCTACTGCGGGAAAATCTTCTGTTCAGTCATTTTTAGACATGATCGCCCAAGCGTTTATCATGTATGATACTTAAGTGACAAACAAAGGACCATTTTTTCCTGCATCTTTATTGATGGATCGTGTACATGAGTTTCACTATCTGGTATAAACTTAAAACTTCTTGATAGGCGTTCAAGGCAAGGGGTGTCCTTGTGTGAACAAACATTCATCACGACAAACAAAAATTCAGAGTCTGTAAGTATGTTTATCAATCTGGTTCCTTCTAAAGTCTACTCATTCTATTTCACATCCGATAGTTCCTTGCATCCTTGCATCTTATGAAATTATCACCTTATTTTGGATGAATTTATTAATATATACACTACCGACCATAAGTTTGGGACCTCTTAGATTTATTCTCTAAGAGAAAGAAATAACAAATTTTATGTCTTAGAAGAATAAATATAGATATATTTCATTGTTGCTCACAATTGTACAATAGTTATAACCAAAATTAACATAGTAATTTCAAATTTAATTAAAGTTAATTCATATTTTCTTTTCATCAAAGAAACCACCACAAGTCGTTGAAGGCAATAAAACACGCCATTTTTGGTAGGCATCATTTTTTTAGCAATAACACGTTCAGAATATCCTTCTTTCGAAAGAATTTCAACCTGAGCTCTTTTTTCAATGCTAATTTGTTTCTTTCTTGCCATTTATACCGTAGTAATATGGTTTAAAAAATAAATCATACCGTAATTATAATATCTGAATAAATCTGAATTTTCGGCAAAAACTTGATCACAATAAGAGGGGTCAAGTAGCAAACTGAGTAAATGTTTACTTTAAAGTTGAAAAGAATACTTTTTTACTTGACATCTGCATAAGAATAACAAAAAATACAAACTCGGCGAATTTGATTCTGCTAAAAATGAAATTTTATCAACTTTGTGAAAAAAATTTGAGTGGTCCCAAACTTATGGTCGGTAGTGTATATGAAGAAAAACTAACAACAGAGAAAACATATCGCCCTTGAGAATGGCCAGACAAGTTGCTGAAAACACTTGAGAAAAATCATTACGGAACATTTTTACATTCTTTATCAGCAGCAAAAATAAACATGTTGACTACTGGAAAAATAAAATTAATAAAATCTTCCTTGTCGGTTTTTTTTTTCAAAGATACATGTTCAAGAGAAAGGTTGTTGCCGAAATATACATTAATATATGCGTTGAGTTATGATAATATTTAGCGCCAAAATTGTTGATTTTTTATTAGTTTACCGATAAACGGTATTTTGACAGGCAGCTTTTTTATCGTAAAGTGCTCGACTTCGGGGTAGAGATAGAGAGTTGATAGTTTTAGTGCATAGAATTCGTCACTTTAACTAAGCAGGTTCATACCGACTTCGAAGTTTCGTGAGGATACTGTTATGATGCCTTCACTCATCGAAGCAGCGTTTCTTCTTGCTGTTCCAACAGAAATTCTTTGCACTAAAACTATATATATATATATATATATATATATAGGTTTCATTGAATAATATAGACAAGTTCTGTCTATTTATTTTGTGTAAGATCCTTTCGTATGATCTGATTAGCTTGATAGTGTTGTCATGGAAAGACGACAAGAAATCGCAGTAATTGTTGATTTTTTATCAAGTCTGAGCTTTCGGCTTACATAAGCCATTATCAAATGATGAACATTTCATATTCAGTGAACATAAAACATTTAAATTATTAACAGAGTGGAGTTATACAGAGAAAATTAAACAAGTCCATTTTTTCGTCGCACGTGGCTGCAGGCCGAGAAGGAATGGTGGTAGTGGGTTTTTGGTCAATTGAGTGTATAGTGGCATGAGGGGACTGCTACTACGATGGTGTAGGGGGTAAGTATAATAACTATGACCTCTCCCGTCGATTATAGGCATTGAAGTATATTAGTGGAGGTGTCGAAATTTATTTTATTTAGGCTAGGTTTAAACTGTTTGATGTAGATAGCTTCTAGAATTTTAAGTTTTCGTTTATTATTTTCTTGTCTAAGTATATACGTATTTTCAACAAGTATTTTCCTAAGAAGTGTGTATTGATAGCCGTAGTGTTTTAAATGTCGGAATATGTTAGAATTTTCATTTAAGTGCAATGTAAGCCTCCGCGAAAGCGAGTTAGTAGTACGTCCAATGTAGGTATTATTTAGTTTGTTAGAGATACATTCTCGAAAGGGGCATTTGAATTTATACACTACATTGTTTTTTAGCAAATCGCTAACGGTGGGGGAGGAGTCGTTGCGGACGATTGAGTTGAATGTTGTGGATTTAGCGTAGTATATGATAAATTTAATTCTTTTGTTGGAGTCTGTCGGAGAGATATTAGCGTTTATGAGTTTTTTTAGGATATTTTCATCTGGTTGGTAGTTGCTGTGCATTTGGCTACGATATAAGAGAGTGATATGTTTGGGATTGATTGGGCTATTACCATGTGTTATTTTTTTCGTGTTCAGGTTTTTAAGGAAATATCGTATTTATTCATCAACTATGTAATTAGTAAAATTATTGTTGATGAGCGTCTGTTTTATGTTTTTCAGTTCACTGTGGAAGATATGTTTTGTAGACGAGTTGGTTTTTGCACGATGTAGTAGATTTTTTATGATTGCTAATTTGTAATCGGATGTGCGTTGCGGTGCATTGGATATCGGCTCGGAAAGAGAATTCCTGCTAAATTCGTTGTATTCACTTACGCGCAAATACCCTTGGGAAAGGTATTAATCCGTCTATTCTTTCCAGTTATGGGTTAAATAACAGGACAGATTGGGTTCTATAGCCTTGGTCGGCAACCAGTCTACCGCAGAAAGCAATGGCAACCTACTGCGGGATAATCTTCTGTCCCGTCAGTCATGTCTCTTTCGAGACATGATCGCCCAAGCGTGTATCACGTATGGCACTTAACTGACTGAAATTGTAATAGTGGGGGCATTCGTTAATATAATTAAGTGTGGAGGGATTTTTGTTAGTGGGTTTTTTTATATGGTGAGATAGTGAACTTATTGCAATTAGTGTTGATTAATATATCGAAGAAAGGAATTTTGTTGTCATTGCTGAGTTCATATGTATGCGTTTTAGTCATCTGAAGATTATGAGAGCAGAAACTTGAGTAACAGCTAGAGCTGTCCTGGGCTAGGTGCCGACATTGTGAAACTGTTTATTTGGTCTGTCTGAGTAGTCTGATCATTGACCACTTTATTCTGTAGGTAAGTCTTTGGGTTTGCCGTTTGGCCTTTCTTTCATTTTTCTTGCCTTCTTCTGGATTTTTTGTTTGTTTAAGATGTTAGGTCGTCTAGCAAATTGTTTGTTAGTCACACCAATATTGTTGTTTAATATATATATAAATATCTGCCTTTCAACGAATGGTCATCTTTCGCTGCTACTGCTGTCGGTAATTGTAGTGCGTGTGTGTGTGTGTGTGTGTGTGTGTGTGTGTGTGTGTGTGTGTGTGTGTGTGTCTTTGCGCGCGCCTGTAGTGTGTTTGTGCATGTATGTGTTTACTTTCACTCGTGTGTTCTGAAAATTTCTGTTCTACGTTTGAAATAAAACGCTGGAGAATCAAGTGAAATATAAAACGCCTGAAAATACCGAAAGTTTGAAACCAAGATTGCTTAATAAACTGACTTCCAAATGAAAATATTTAAAAGCACTACATTATATATGTATTGAGCACTTTTTAATACAACTGTATACTGGTCTAATTTAATTTTGATCAATAACAATTAAAAAAAAAATATGTATATATATGTGTGTGTTGGTGCGTGTATGTGTGTGTGTGTGTGTGCGCGCGCGTGTATGTGTGTGCGTGTGAATTAATAAATATACATATGGGTATACACTCAAGTATACGCACATATATAAAAAATATTATTCCGGTGTTAATAAATCAGTGCTCATTGTAGAGTAACAGTGCTATTAATTCTATATCAATAAATATACATATCGTACGATGTAGGATAATATGTATATTTATTAATATATATAGATTATCCTACAACATATGTATTTATTAATATATATATGTGTGTGTGTGTGTGTGTGTGTGTGTGTGTGTGTGTGTGTGTGTGTGAAACATGATATAAAATAACAGTAAAGTTTTGAAGAAAATTGACTAATAAAAAACGTTTTATTGAAAATAGATTCGATTACGTATTTCAACTTTCTAGGCTTCATCAGAGCCAAAGAGGAAAGAAAGAAACATGTGCGTATATTTGTGTGCAGGTTTAAATAAGGAATTATTTGTACATTTTCTCTGAGCTGGCGTTTCTTGTGATTAAAGAAAAGAATGAAAATGACTGACTTTCAAAAAAAGCGGTTAATATTTATTCTGGATCTTTTCATCATAATTCTTACCTCACGTCGAAAGTTATTAAAATATTTTTCTCAGTTTTTCTGTATCGAATTAAAAGTTAATCTTCATCTCATTTTCAGAATTGCTCAAAAACAAGAGATCCCTATAGCATTTTCTGAAATGAATTCAAGACAAATCCTCATCCAATCCTTCAGAATGGGTAGAAAGTAAAAGATTTATATGTTTTTAAGTACATCCATATATTTTCCGTGTTGACAATATGTGTTTAAAATAGGATATAAAATCTCGAAAAAGTTTTGAAAATTTTGACAAACTGAAAAACGTTTAATTGAAATTAGATTTGAATACGCGTTTCACTTTTCTAGGCTACAAACGAAAGTTATATATATATATATATATATATATATATATATATATATATATATATAGTGTATCAAGGCAGCAGATAATTTCTAAGCATATACTGTTAAATATAAGAGACAATGAATGTCTATTATGTTTAATCATGAGCCGTTCTAAACGTCGTATTTTTGCTTTAATTTCAGGTGAAAATAAAGACAAAAAATCTCTAACATTTGGATGAGTTTTTATTAAGTTGGTTCTAAGCTTTCGTCTCACATGAGCCATCTTCAGAGAGGTTACATAAACATTAACATAAAAACATCCACCATCAAAGACGATTTTATCTTGTGTTGATATAAAACTTTGCTAAGCAACGATAACAGTTACCAAATAGCAAACACAATTCGTAAATTTGTAATGCGGTTCTATGACGTCACACGTGAAAGCTCGACATGTTAACAGAACCATATATTTAAATGCAATGTAATGTGTTATGACCAGATTTAAACATGATTTTATTATATATATATATATATATATATATATATATATATATATATAGTGTTAAATTGTGATCATGTTTAGCGCCAAAGTTGTTGTTTTTTCAAGAAAGTTTTTATTCGATATAGGGGTAGAAATAAAGCGTTGATAAGTACAAAGAGTTTCTCTTTATTGAACAGATTCATGTCCTGACGAGTGTGAATATCATAACGGTGTCCTCACGAAATTTCGAAGTCGTCATGGATCTGCTCACTTACAGACAAACTGTTTGTACTTATATGACGAGAAGGAAACTCATAGTTAACATCAGGAAGAAATAGCTAAGGTTTCTGGGGCACGTAATGAGGAAGAGGGCTGGGAGAATCTAAAACTCACAGGACGGATAGAAAGGAAGAGAGGTGAAAGCAGTTAGAGATATATTTTATAGGTTTGAGAAAATGGATGGCGGAGTGGGGCTTGGGAATGATAGGAAGAGGAAAATATTGAGAGTGACGAGAGGCAGGACCAAGTGGAAGTCCATGATCGCTTATATACTGAAGGAACACGACACATGAAGAAGAAGTTGTCTCGCAACAACTACTATAATGAGTTTGATTCTTTGTCCGAATATTAAGGCCTTGTGCCAAACTCAGCTATGGGAAAGGCGCCTGTTATAAATATTTAAAAGAGAAAGAAAAAAAAATAAAATCGGTGTCATTAGAACAGGAAAACGAATGGAAGATTTACAGACAGAAAACGAACAAAACCGAATGAAAATTGAAAATAATACTAGAAAACAAAGATTTATTGTTCACTGATTTCTCTTTTACTCTTTTTCTCTCCCTTTTTCTCTCATTCGGTCACTCTCTCTCTCTCTCTCTCTCTCTCTCACGCACACACACGCACATGCATACAGGTTTACACGCTCTTTTTTATCACCCTTTTATTTTTCTCAGTCTTCCTCTGTGTCTCTCTATTTATTGCCCTGTCTCCCCAACCTCTATCTTTTCTCTTCTAAGTCTCTCTTTGTCTCTTACTCTGTCTCTATCTGTGTCTCTCTATCCCCTTCTCTGTTTCTCTCTGCTATCTGTTCATATCTATCTATCTATCTATTTTAGTCCGTTTCTATCTATCTATCTATCTATCTATCTCAGTCTGTTCTTATCTATCTATCTATCTATCTATCTATCTATCTATCTATCTATCTCAGTCTGTTCTTATCTATCTATCTATCTCAGTCTGTTCTTATCTATCTATCTATCTCAGTCTGTTCTTATCTATCTATCTATCTATCTATCTATCTATCTATCTATCTATCTATCTATCTATCTATGTCTTATTCCTTCACTTGTTTATCTTTGTCGCTGCTTATTAGAGCATTTGTCATTGTGTCTCACTCTTTCTCTTTCTTTCTCTCTTTTTCTCTATTCGCTTGTCGCTGCAGATTTCTTTGCCTCTGTCTTTCCCCTCTATTTCTATCTTCTCTCCTACTCTCACCCACTCTCTCTTTAACTCTCCCCCCTCTATCTCTCACACACACACACACACGCATGCGCACACACACACACACATTCTTTCCAGTCTCGTCTGTTGTGTCCTTGGTTATTTAGTTTTCTTATCAATGTCTTTTTCGGGTTATTATGGTTGTTTTTATTCCTTATTCTGATGTTTATATCAATTTATGTTTGTTAAAAGGTCGATAAATAATTACGTTTGGGTTTATTATCTTTTATTCTTATTTAACCTCAAAAATGAACCAGTAAAATCATTTCTATAGTAAACAAAGAGCAATAGTAATTATCTCTTTCACTAAAATTCTATCAACAAAATTCTCCTTTTTCTATGTGCAGTGTTTCTTCAAAATTTCCTGCCATTCGTGGCTGTTAATAAATTTTGTGTTTTTGTTATTTTTCCTAAACCCTTCGCCGCCATTTATTTATTCAAACTCACTAAGTATGCAATGCAATGTTTTCTTCTGTTTTTTTGTTTGTTTTTTTACCTACAATCTGCTCTGTACGTACCAGATTTTCTATACCCTTTTCTGCATTGAATCCACTAGAAATTTCAGTTGTCTCTTGCTAGCGTTTCCTTTTAGTTTTCTCTCCAGGGCTCGATCCTAGGTCCTACGCTCTTTCTAATCTATATATATACATAAGATCACAAGTAGGCATGTACGCTGATGATACCACAGTTTACTCTCGCCTCGATCAAAAATCTGGTGTTGGTGACAAGGCGAACCTCGCTGCCGAGCTTGAGAAGGACCTCCAATTCGTGGTGGATTGGGGTAAGAAATGGCTCGTAAAATTCAATTCTTCCAAAACGAAGCTGCTGTCAATTAACCACCACAGACAACCGCACCTCCCTCCCATTAGCATGGAACAGGCTTGCCTCCCAGAGAGTAAAACACTACGCCTGCTTGGCCTGACACTCTCAGCGGACCTCAAGTGGAATGACTACGTCGAATCCATTGCTAAATCCACCGCTATGAAAGTCGGCTCTCTGTGCAGGGCCCGGAAATTCTTTCCGCCCGAATCTATCCTGCAATTATATAAATCTACCATCCGCCCGTGTATTGAGAACTGCTGCCACATCTGGTCGAGTGCCCCTTCTATTCTCCTCGGGCTTCTTGACAAAATACAGCGAAGAATCTGTAATGTGATTGATACTAACTTGGCTGACCACCTGCCGTCACTCTCTCACCGGCGTGACGTGGCATCCCTGTACCTCTTCTATAAATACTATCATGGCTTCTGCTCTGACGAACTTAAATCACTGGTGCCCCCTAGATGTGAATTTGCACGAGATACTAGATTGGCAACTAGGTCCCACCCTTTTACAGTGAAACCGATGAAATGTAACCGCAATTTCTACTCCAACAGTTTCTTTCCTCGCACTTCCCGACTGTGGAATTCCCTACCGCATGCTTGCTTCCCCGACGGCTAAAACCTCCAGGAGTTTAAATGTAAGGTCAATAGACACCTCCTAACACACTAACTCACACCCACTCTCTCCAACTCTCTCCCTATGTACAGCCTAAGTCGTCTATCACCCTCCTTCTGACATTTCCTATACCCAATCCCTCTATGTAACCCCCTGCGCTATAGTGGCAGTGGAATGCCTTGCTTGGGGTGACACGATTAAAAAAAAATCCTTCTCAGCCTTCTTCTGTAGATCCATATTTTTATTGCCTCAAGTTTCTTCCTCCTTTGTGAGAAGATTGTCCATCATTCACTGCCATACAGGAGGACTAATATTACGTAGCAATTCAGTATTCGTCTCTTTGTTTGTAACGAAAATTTAATGTTTCTTAATATTCTGCTTGGCTTTCAGAATGCATCTGTTACTATCCAAATGCGCCTTCGGATTTCAGTGTTGTATATTTCATCCTTTGTCAAAACACAACACAGATATTCACATTTCTGTAATTGTTTAATTTTGGTAGATTTACATGTTCTTTAAAAAAGTGTTTTCTTGATCAACCCAAATTCGTAAATAATTACATTGGATTTACTGCTACATGTTGAACAAGATGACTTACGTTACATCTCTCAGACCGTAGCTCTATGAGGGCTCATTTAAATGCATATAAATACAATTCTTGTTATTGCTGAATAATTAACTTCAATTCTTCCATAGTGTACTATGTTCGTAAAACTGTGAAGAAAAAGTTATTTTCTATAATCCGAATGAATTTTGAATTTCCTTCGCCAGCTATTTAATCCTCTTTTTCACTGTTATGACATCGATGCACTGACCAAAGGTAACACAAATTAGAAATATAATTTCACTTGGTCGATGTAGTCTTCCGGAATTCTATAGTCAGTGATCTGTATAAAGATCGCTTTCTGCTCGCTCACACTAACTCACAGTCTATTTCTTTTCTGTCTCCCTGAGGGGTGTGTCCATTTCTATAATAATGTTCTAATGTATGATGAATATTTAATATTTTTCACCCACATAACAGATGGTTTATAATAAGCATGTGTTTGTTTCTATACTCAGATAGATATGAGAATGTGTATCACAAATAAATACTGACTTCCTTAAATTCCGTAAAAATGGCCATAACTCAAGAAACACTTTTGGATAATTTTAATACAATTTGGAACTGCATTTGGCAGAGGTGAAAGGTACAATATACTCCGAAATTGGTTGGGGTATAATTTACTCTTTAAGCTGTATCTCAGGAACACACATATATAGATATAAGTTTAAGTAATATATATATTTTAATTCAGATACTTCAATCCAAGGGAAAAAAGCAGGAAGGTAAATTCCAAAAACCCGATCCTAATTAATATTAAAAATTTTATTTTAATATTAAAAAATGATACAGGAAGAGAGCTCCATGTAATAAAATATTACAGAGCAAATATATATTAAAACATCTTTGAATTAATCCTTTTTTAATATATATATATATATATATATAAATTCGTAAACAATATTGGTTCTCTGTAGTTTATATCCTGCAGGTGAATTTGTTATTTTTGTCGATAATTTATTTATTTATTTATTTATTTATTTTTGTGTATGTCTCTTAGAGTTGCATATTTACTTATGTTTCTAAATGAAGACTCATCCTGTTTATAATTACTATATATATATATATATATATATATATATATATATATATATATATAATTTATTCTTAATTACTTAACGCAGCATGTATCTAGTGAAATTAGTTAGACTCTAATTTTTAAGAAGAATACAGTCAGTCTGTTTACCTGTCTTCACGAATGTAATTATTTAAGAGGCATGTAAATTCCTGCAGGGGACAAATATTAACTATGAATTACATGCCCCTGATCAAACTAAATTCACGAATAATTCTATTGAACATACCACTACGTGCTTATCAACTCATGTTATGTTTTTCAAACCATATCTCAATTCTTCTTCTTCTTCTTCTTCTTCTTCTTCTTCTTCTTCCTCATGTGCTGTGTCCCTTCAGAACGTAGGCGATCATGGACTTCCACTTGGTTCTGTCTCTTGTCGCTCTCAATAGTTTTTCTCTGGGCATCTCTTCCAAGCCCCGCTTCGTCAACATATTGCTTATGCCTAACAAGTACGTCTCGCGCTGCTTTCCCCTGTCTCCTCTCCCATTTATTCGACCTGTGAGTATCAAGTTCTTCAGGCCTTTCTTCCTCATTACGAGTCCCAGGAATCTCATTTGTCTCTTCCTTATATTTATTTTCCTTCTTTATTTAGTTTTCTTCTCGTCTACATCCTTTCCAACACCTCATCGTTGCACACGTGCTCTGTCCATGGTATCCTCAGCATCCTTCTGTAAAACCACATTTCTGCTGCCTCAAGCTTCTCCTTCATCTTTGATGAGATCGTCCAACATTCACTTCCGTACAGAAGGACAGGTATCACACAGCAATCCAGCAATTATTTCTTTGGTTCTAATGAGATTTTTCTGCCTTTCAGTACTCTGGTTAGGTTCTGAAATGCGTCTTTGGATTTCCGTGTCGCATTTTCCATTCTCTGTCAACACACTTCCCAGGTATCCGAATCTTTTACTTGTTTTATTTTAGATTCTCCAGCTTGCAGTTGGCATATTGGTTTCCTCTTTTTGCTGGTGACTATGCATTCAGTTTTCTTTAGGTTTATGCTTAATCCTTTCTTTTCACTTTCTTTTGCTAACTTTTGCAGAAGGTCCTGCATTTTTCTTTCCGTATCTGTTATCAGCCCCGTGTCATCCGCGTAGAGCACCTTTAAACCTACCAAAATTCTAATTGCAACATACTTGTATAAAATGCGACCATAATAACCTCAAATAATGAAAGTGTAAATAATAAACAAGAAAAAGTCAACATAATATTAATGTGAACACGGCCACTGTGTGCTAAACGTGTTCGGAAGATAAAAAAACATTCTCCTCACTACAGATACATATCTATAAAAATCCAGATATTAAGTTAAAGTACATTCTTAATAATCACTGATAGAAACGCTGGAAACGTTCGGATATACAAAGAACGTATGAATATTTTTACGCATTTTGTATCCAGAAAAAAAGAAAATGATGCGCAAATGCAAGAAAAATTTAATAAAATGTTTAAACGCAGTAACTTGCCAGTCATGTTTAATCAAAAAGTATAAAAAAAGAGATTTCTACCTATATATATATATATATATATATATATATATATATATGTATGTATAACGTAGAGTATTTGGTATTTAAGTCAGGTAAATTCCGACAGAGACAAACTCATGTGTGCATAGGAATAGATGTGTGTGTATATATATATATATATATATATATATATATATGTGTGTGGGTATGTGTATGTTTATATGTATGTATACATATATTTTAATTTGATTGTTTCTTCTTTTTTCAGTGTTATATGATATATTTATTTTTAGTGTATGTTAGCTTCTTTTCTGTTTTTTTTTTAATAATAATATTATTTTCAAACCATATCTCAATTCTTCTTATTATTATTATTTATTGTTTAAATTTTTTATATATATTTTAAATTTTATCTTCATTATTATTATTATTAAGTCATTTTTCATCATATTTCGATTTCTGCTATGGTTGCACTACCAACCAAGTCTGCGGGAAGACCTAAGGCAGGTCGTGGCGTGTTGTTATGGCTCCATTTCATGTTTTTTCTGTCTTCCCCATCATCCCTAGCGTTACATAGAGAAAGTTCTCCTTAGTGTTTGGGCTGTACTTAATAATACAATTTTTTGTATATCTCTTAAGCTGGGGTTTCCAAGGATTCTTTCAATGTGTTGTTTTGTTCCATTTTTTATCATTCCAAGTGCACCTACTATCACTGGCACAACTCTTGTTTTCAATTTCTACATTTTTTCTATTTCAATTTCCAGGTTTTTATATTTTGACAGTTTTTCAAATTCCTTGATTGCTATGTTACAATCCGCTGGACAAGCCATGTCAATTAATAGACAATTTTCTCTTTCTCGTTTTTAACAATAATGTCTGGCCTATTTGCTTCAATTTTTCTGTCTGTGTAGATGGTGTAATCCCATACAATGGTGACATCTTCTATTTCTGTAACCGGTGCTGGGTGATGTTCATACCAGTGTTTGTTTACAGATTTTCCATAGGGTTTGCACATTGTCCAATGTAAATATTGCCCCGCTCTATCGTGTCGATTTTTATATTCATTTGGGGCAAACACAAAACAGCCTGAGATTAAATGGTCTATTGTTTCTTGGTGTTTATCACAAAACCTGTATTTTGGATCCATATTATTATGCATAATATTTGCCTGAAAGTTTCTAGTGAAAAGACTTTGGTCTTGTGCTGCAAGAGTAAAGCCTTCCGTTTCAGACTTTAATCCAGATGCACGTAACCATCGATGAGTATTAACTTTGTCAACATTGGATTTATTGGCACGTTCTGGATATTGGCCATGCAGAGGTTTGTCTTGCCAGCGCTGTTTCATCTGTTCAAGAGCTTTATCTTTGGTTTTAATTTTCATATTTTTTGCCGCAATAGTTGGTTCTTGGCTTCTGTTTTGCTTTTCTACAGAATCTACTAACTGTAAATCTTGTTTGTATTTACTGTTTAAATTCGTAAAAACGCTGTAGCAAAGAATAAAGCTCATCAAAACAGTTATCATAAAATAAAAAAACTAACTTCATGAATAAATTATAAATAATCATAATTTCTAATAACTGAAGACGTGTTTGATAATTTTTGGGTATTTTTGTTTTTTACAATTGCAAGAGGGTATTATACTAATTTTGATATTAGTTCTATCTAAATTATTTAAAATCTGTATATTGGGGGAATTAATGATATCATCTATATTATGTGTGCAAGAATAACCAATTTTAATAGTATTTCTATTAAAAATTCTGTATAGGGGGTTATTGCTTTGAAATTGTTTACTTAGCAATTTCAGAAAATATTTCCCGATGTTAATGTTAGATAGTCTACAAAATGGGGAGAAGGTTAAACCATATAACTTCCTTTTTCTACATCTACTACTCGTTTTAGATGACTCGGATTTAACAAACGGGTTTTACATATACCAATTTGTCCTTAAATCCTATTTTCTGGAAGGCTTTATTATATAACTTTTTTATTGTCATTGAAGTTCTTAAGGCTGGAAGACAACCGGTTAATTCTGGTGTTAAAAGTGTTAGTTATTTGTTTTATAATAGTTTTAAGGTGGTTGGAATTAACATTAATATATCTGGGGTATCATTTTGTTTAAGGTAAAGTTTGTAGAAATTGTCATTTGGATTACGGTTAATGTCGAAATAATTGACAATTCTTAGATTAGAGGAAACTTCAATTCTAAAACCTAGTAATTTAAAGGCCCTAGTAATTTTCTAATGGATCATATTAGTTAAGGAACCATTGACACTAGGGATGAACATAAGGCCGACATCATGGTATAAGCTAGTTTGTTTGGGGTTTAAAATTCTAAATAAGGTATCTAAGATATAAATACCTACTAGATCAGCAACTATGAACATGTTGCAGGACCCTTTGGTCTAAGTGGAATGGTCAAAGGTTAGAATCGATTTTCAAGCTGCTAGAATAATCTCAGTTTTTCTATCGATGATCTCTACATGGATTTTAACGAAGTTAATACAGAAATCTGGCGTGTGGTGGGGCAGGGTTAGAGTTAGAAGAATAAAAATCAAATTTATGAAAAGTTTTAGTTTTTTCTTAATATTGGTAAACCAATTAATAATATCAAAAGAATCCTTCCAGGGATTGGGGCGGAGAAGGGACCGTATTCTCTCAGCTATTCTTTTGATAATTTCCCTAGAGATTAATCCTAAATTACTTTTAGTAGGAGTTTATTAACCTAGTTTGTAATTTATAATTTCAGTTAGATCTGTGGCCTTAAATAAAAGTAAGCTCCGGATGTGCGTTGTAGTGCAGTGGATGTTGGCTTGGAACGAGAAATCGAGGAGCCGAGTTCGAATTCCATTTGAATTACTCGCATTCATTGACGCGCAAATACCCTTGGGAAATATATTAATCCATCTCTTCCCTCCAGATATGGGTTAAATAACAGGACAGATTGGGTTCTATAGCCTTGGCTGGCCACCAGTCTACCGTAGAAAGTAATGGCAACCTACTACGGGATAATCTTCTGCCCAGTCAGTCATGTCTCTTTCGAAACATGATCATCCAAGCGTGTATCACGTATGGCACTTAACTGACTGAAGCTTCTTTAGTAGAGATTCGTTTTACCTTATCAGCAACTAGCAGTATAGCCCGGCGTTGCTCGGGTATAATGAAAGCCTTAAAACTAATCCATGGTCCTGGAGCTCAGACTCTTTGGACGTTGGCACTAAAGACTAAAAAGCAATAGTTGTTTTCAGTTAAAGCGAAACCGTAGACTGAAAAAAAAATGAATGTATGTAAGTCAAATTTTGATTTCCTGGTATCGATATCAAACAAGTCTTTTTCGTCGTAAACTGAATTTTAAAGGCTAAATAAGTCCTCTGAGTAAATGGTATCATGACTAAGAACTAGAATTATACCTACTTAGAGCCAAACACGAAGCAAAAACTAAAATAAAAGGGCTGAAAAACTGATTTTGATCAGACCCGGTAGGATATCGGAGTATCGATTTCCAATATCGGAGTCGAATAAGTTATCCAAGGATAGAACTGCAACCTTGAAAGTTCTGAATATCGTTTCTTATGTCTTTGTCTATGAGTGTATCAAATTTGATTAAAATCGGACCACTCCTTCTATAACCCGATTTTTCGATTATCGATTTTTGAAAATCTAGCTAAGAACACTGGCAGACGCTTATAGTACAACTGTGTAAATTTTCAAGAAAATCGGTTCAGCCGTTTCGGAGTCTATAGCTAAGGGACACACACACACAGAAAAAGTTCCATTTATAAATAAGTTTAGATTATATATATATATGTGTGTGTGTGTGTGTGTGTGTGTGTGTGTGTGTGTGTGTGTGTGTGTTTTGTGATTAAGTTTCGTGCTAAGAATGTTGCTTTTTTATTGGTTTACTGATAAAAATATTTTGGTAAGCAATTTTTTGTTTGTCGTAAAGTGCTCAATATCGAGATAGAGCGTTAATAGGATTAATGTGGAGTAGGTTGTCACTTAACTGAGCAGAGTTAATAGATCTCCTATTATGACAGCGTAGGATACCTAATAACAAAAGTTACTGATACAAAAAAGCAAAAAGAAAAATATCAAAGTGAAATCAGCTGGATTACATGACAAAAAACTGATCATTTAAGTGACAAATTTATCCGCATTAATTTATCTTACCACAATGTTTTGTCATCGCTGATGAAACGAGTGTTAACATCACCTGTTTAAATAGTTGAATACGTTTTCAGAATATTTGAATTTTTTCATATGTAGTAAATATTAGCTCTGTAAATAATAAAATTTCAATACATTGAGCCCTCTGGTTGGATCAGTTTTAATATTTAATATTAATAGGATCCGTTTTGGATTTTCCTTCAAGCCGTTTCTTTCGGATTTGTGAGTAATAAGATTTGATCCTATTACCTATAGTTGAGCTCTCTTGGATTTAATCCCGGAAAAATTTGGAATTTCTAACACTTCATCATGGAAAGATTTACTTCTTTAATATTCTCCAAAAATATTCTACATCCGGACATTTACTTCTTTAACATTTCTCTCACGAAAAAATTATAGACTTTATAATAAAATTGCGGTGGAAAACATATTTCTACCTCAATCCGGCTGATACTTCCAAATCCGGCTGATAATCAAAATTTGACTGACATCCATTCATTTTTCTTTCAGTTTACGGTTTCGCTTTAATTGGAAACAATTATTGCTTTTTAGTCTTTCGTGCCAACGTCCAAAGAGTCTGAGCTCCAGGACCATGGATTAGTTTTAAAGCTCTCATTACACCCGAGCAACGCGGGGCTATACTGCTAGTATATATATATATATATATATATATATATATATATTTTAAACCCTGTTGTCAGACTATACGCTGATACAATATCAATCTCTACCGACAACTAAAAAATTTCAACATACTATCAACTCTAAAGCTAAGTAGCTCAAATTATACCTTCTTATCAATATTGAATTCAATTGAATTTAATTGGAGTAGATTGATCTATCAATCGCCCGGTTCACACTCCACCCACATCTATTGAACAGGTTAAGAGCCTCATCCCTTGTTCCCTGTCTTGGATGTGGTTTCCGGCTTTCTCTTTTCCAATCTTTTCACTATTACGTAGCCCCCTGCACATCAGTGGCGTTACCGCCTTGCTCGGGGTGATATGGTTAAAAAAAAAAAATATATATATATATATATTATACTTCAGAACATGTACAACAATAAACGTTATTTTTTAAAAGAAAATTTAAAAACTCACTTCTTTTTCTTTTTGGAAATATTTTGGTACGATGTAAGAAGAGGGGAAAAAAGAAAGAGGGCAGAAAAGATGAGAAAACAAGATGAGAAATCAAGAAAGAGGAAAGGCAAATACACAGAGGAAACAAAAAGCAAAGGGAAAAATAAGAGAGAACGCACTGGGAGGAAACAGACAATGGAAACGACTAAAAGAGAGAAATTTTAAGTTTAGGCAGAAAGTGAATTGTAGATAGATATTTTATACATATTTACATTTATCTTTTACATGGTGACTGGACTCAAATCCTTTTGCATTTAAAAAATAAAATAAATCAAAAAGCGAAGAGAACAACAAAGAAGAAAAAGTGAAAAAAATGTGACGTTTTTATAAAAAAATGTGACGTTTTTATAAAAACAAATTCAATAAAACGTTTGTTACCATCATCATGAGACATTGTTCTTTCAATGTCGAAACCAAATTTAAAATTTTGTAGTAGCTTGTAGTTTTTGCATGTTCTAAAGTATAATAATATAATATTCATTGCTCTGTTTTTATATTGAGCACTGTTTTAAATTAATGTTTTGCAATTTTTCTTCGTTCATGATTTGTTTGTATATATTTAAGAAATAATAAAACATACATCCCATTCGTTTACATCCCAATATTCATTAGTTCTACGAAACTCACTAATTGTCTCTGCCTTCCGTGATGATGTCATGAGAAAGTCGAGATGTAGAGCCATATTTCTTGCACTTTCCTTCGGGAAATGTCTGGCGGAATTTCTTCGTTCTCTGAGAAGGATTATTCATAACTGGGAAAAGTTGATCATTAAAATTAATCAACGCAATATATATATATATATATATATATATATATATGTGTGTGTGTGTGTGTGTGTGTGTGTGTGTGTGTGTATATATATACACACACATATATATATACATATATATATATATATATATATATATATATACATATGCACACACACACACACACACACACACACACACACACATATATATGTATATGAAAACTGGATTATCTACTTTCGAGGCATCGTAAAACGGATTCGCAATGGACTTACTGTTTAGATGTATCTTTCTATGCAATTAGTTTTGACTGAGATCAATTCTGATTGTCAATCGAAAATTTGAACCCAGATCGATAACATTTCAATCATAAGCATGAGATCAAAGAATTGAAAATGTATGAAAGAAAATGTTATTTAACGCGTAAAAAATTCTACATGGATGCAATTTATAAGATACAGGAATATATTTATAATTGCACTGGTTTAACTGCTTGATATTTACAAGTACCGAAATTCTAGTATATATCATTTGATGTCTCATATATTACTAGTTAGGCATAAGGAGTTATATATATATATATATATATATATATATATATATATATATATATATTGTAACTAAGTTGTTGAACTCGTAGGTTTTTTAACCTTTTGTTCATGCATTTACTTTTATAAAGAGTGCTCGATACAAATGTAGAGCGTTATACTGTAATGGTTGTTACAATGTTTTATAAATTCATAGTATCACTACACAAAGATTTTCGCGTTTCGAAGCCAGCCCATTATGTGGTCTGCTTCATCTTCAGGTGATTTTTTTTAATGAGAATTATCTAGTTGGAAAGCTCGTTTATTTCTGTTGGATTTGTTTTTGTTTTTGGGGTGTTAGAGGGGTTAGATAAATAAATAAAAATATGGACACGATAAAAAACAAAAAAATAAAAAACAAAAAAAGCACACACCCCAATACAAAATAACAAAAATTAAAGTAAGAAGAAACCAACCCCAAAACAAAACCACAGCTACCAACCCCTAAACCAAATAACAACACGCAAGGCGCCAGCAGCCTAAACCCACACAAGATAAATAGATTAACCTATCGTGAACTCAGCCACAAACAAACACTTAACCCTAAGACCTTAAAAAGGTCAACAGGACTCAAAATACAAACCAACCCCTCAAAAATAACAAATCCAACACAAACAAACGGGCTTTTCAACTAGATGATTCTCATTTCAAAAACATCACCTGAAGATAAAGCAGACCACATAATGGGCTGGCTTCGAAACCCGAAAATTTTTGTGTAGTGATACTATGAATTTATAAAAACATTTTAACAACCATTACAGTATATATATATATATATATATATATATATATATATATATCACTGTTTAGGTTTAACTAGAAATGCATGTAATATACACAATATATGTATATATGTGTGTGTGTGTGTGTGTGTGTGTGTGTGTGTGTGTGTGTGTGTGTGTGTATACTGGATTGTTATATCATCTACAGTAAATTCGCGCTTAGGTTCTTACAATATTTCACCAATTTTAACAGAACTTCTCTTACCACAGTGTCAGTCAGTTAAGTGCAACACATGATACACGCTTGGGCGATCATGTTTTGTGATTGACATGACTGACTGGGCAAAAGATTATTCTGCAGTCGGTCGCCATTACTTTCTGCGGTAGACTGTTTGCTAACCAAGGCTACAGAACCCAATCTGTCCTGTTATTTAACACATAACTGGAAGGAAGAGACGGATTAATACTTTTCCCAAGGGTGCTACTGCGTAAACCAATGCAAGGAACTCAACTGGAATTCGAACTCGTCTTCTCGATTTCGCGTTTCGAGCCGATATCCACTGCACGACAACGCACATCATACAATGTAGAATGTCTAATACCAAAAGTGATGGAAACGAAAAAAAAAGAATCTAAATGAAATCAGCTCGATTATGAACTCAAATCACATAAAAAAAAAGGTAAATGTTCTAAAAATTAAAATTCTAAGCATCTCTCATTCGTACGCAGTTGCAATCGCACCAAGGTAAACAATTTTAGTTCGATAAAATCTTCATAGAACTTTATCCAAAAATATATTTTTTCGTTATCCCATATATATATATATATATATATATATATATATTCATTCAGCAATGAATTAGAACGCGCTCAGCTATTGGGCGTGTATAATGACAATAGACACGCTAAAATGTCTGCCTTCTTCTACCGAGCGCCCATAGCTCAGAGGTATAGTCGCCGACTGACGCCATTTCGGTCGGGTTTCAATCCTGTGTTAAAAGCAATCGGAGTTTAGCTGAGATAGATCTGTTTCGCTGTTTCGCTGTATCACAGCTCAGCTATGATACAGCGAAACAGATCTATCTGAGGATGACTATATATATATATATATATATATGGGATAACGAAAATATATATATGTGTGTGTGTGTGTGTGTGTGTGTGTGTGTGTGTGTGTGTGTGTGTGTGTCGACTGATGGATGAATTGTCGTCTAAATTTAGTAAAAATAAAAACAACATTGACATCTGATTTTACGTAATATTCATATCTGCTCT
>JBBBDQ010000727.1:10000-145000 GCA_037127315.1 Ascarosepion bandense | reverse complement strand
TTTAGCAAGAAAAAAGCTTTAATTTTAATTTTATTTTCTGAAGTATCAATAAATCTGAAAAAAAGACAAATAATTACATTAACCATTGACATTTTTTTTACATTTTTTTTTTTTTTGTTTGAAAAAACTTTTTTTTAATATTTCTTTCGTTTCAAAATTACGGGGGGAAATATTCACATTTTTTTGTTGACTAAATGAAATTTTAAGACGTCGGAATAAAAATTAAATTTAAAAGGGTCATTTTTTTTAATATTTTAGTCGCGTTTGACACGTGTGATTTGATTTCTATGACGTAATTTAGCAACCATCTTAGATCTTAAATGTTTTACCGTGCAAATGTAAACAATCGGCTCCATTGACCAAAAAGTGCGAAAGGGAAAATTGCTGGACATAAATTGAAAAAGTATGTGTAGACCTGGATTCCCTGTAGATATGTTTTTTTTTTTTTTTTATAAGCGTTTCACCCCGAGCAAGGCATGTCACTGCCACTACTGTGCAGGGGGCTACGTAGAGAGGAGAAAGGCTGGTTAAATATAGGACATAACAGAGGGTGGGTGATAGGCGGGTGAGGATACCGAGAATGAGGGTTGGGTAGATGAGAGTGTTGTGAGAATAGTTGGGAGTTAGTGTGATAGGAGGTGTCTATTGACCCTACATTTAAACACCTGGAGATTGTAACTGTCGGGAAAGCAGACTTGTGGAAGGGAGTTCCACAGGCGGGAAGCGCGAGAAAAGAAGCTGTTGGAGTAGAATTTACGGTTACATCTTATTTGTTTAACTGTAAAAGGGTGGGACCTAGTTGCTAATCTAGTATCTCGTGTAAATTCGTGCTTGGGCGGCACCAGTGATCTAAGCTCATCGGAGCAGAAGCCATGAAAGTACTTGTAGAAGAGGCACAGGGAAGCTACATCACGCCGGTGTGAGAGCGGCTGCAGCCTGTCTGCCAAGTCAGTATCAACCACGTTACAGATCCTCCTTTGTATTTTGTCAAGAAGCCCAAGGAGAGCAGCAGGGGCACCCGACCAGATATGGCAGCAATATTCAATACACGGGCGGATGGTAGATTTGTATATGTGCAGAATAGTTTCAGGTGGGAAAAATTTCCGGGCCCTGCACAGAGAGCCGACTTTCATAGCAGCAGATTTGGCAATGGATTCAATATAGTCATTCCATTTGAGGTCCGCCGAGAGTGTAAGGCCAAGGAGGCGTAGTATTTTACTCTCTGGGAGGCTAGCCTGTCCCATGCTAATGGGAGGTAGATGCGATAGTCTATGGTGGTTAGTTGATAACAGCTTTGTTTTGGAGGCATTGAAATTTACCAACCATTTCCTACCCCAGGTCACTACGGATTGGAGGTCCCTTTCCAGTGCGGCAGCGAGGTTCACTTTGTCGTCCAGACCTGGTTTCTGATCGATGCGGGAGTAGATTGTTGTGTCGTCGGCATACATGCCAACTTGGGATCTAATGGTGTCGGGGAGATCATTAATGTAGATCAGAAATAGCGTGGGACCTAGGATAGAACCTTGAGGGACGCCCGCGTTCGTCTGGTAGTTTTGGGAGGCATGCCCATTTAATACCACCTTTAATGTGCGGTTAGAGAGGAAGGACTGGATGAGGTCAAACAGATGTCCAGTTATCCCATAGCTCCGCAGTTTGCACAAGAGGCCAGCATGCCAGACCCTGTCGAATGCTTTGGAGATATCCAAGGCAACGGTTCGGGCTTCACCATTCTTGTCGAGTGCCTGGTATATGTACTCAGTAATGGTCGTTAGCATATCAGCAGTAGACCTGGTGAAGCGAAACCCATACTGTTTGTCAGAGAGAAGCCCGTTGGTCATAAGGTGCTGAATCACCTCGGCGTTGATAATGGCTTCGAAAACTTTGCCAAAGATTGGAAGGAGACTAATAGGACGGTAATTGGCGGGGTCCGAGGGTTCGCCAGAATTCTTAAATATAGGTACTACGCAGGAGGACTTCCAACAGGCAGGAAAGCAGGAAGCAGATAGGCAGAGGTTATAGAGTTTAGAGAGGACAGAGGAGAGTTCTGGGGCACATTTCTTCAGTACTATGACTGGGATTCCGTCACCGCCGCTCGCTTTGTGTGGGTCAAGTTGCGCAATTATCTTGGCGACCAGCGAGGACGAGATGAGGACGTTATTTAGTTGAGCCTTAGTTCTGGGTGGGAAGTCTGGTGTAGGTATTCCTAACGAGTCCAGTGTCGAATTGGTTGAGAATTTACGGGCAAAGCACTCAGCCTTGTCGGCTGGGGAGGTGAGAACTTCAAATTCATTGATTAGTGGGGGTATTGAAGTCTTGTTCCTGCTGAGCACGCTTTTGCAGAGACGCCAGTAATCTTTGGAGCCAAACTTAGAGGATGCTATGCGTTGCCTAATTCTGGTAGCAAACGCCCTCTTGGCTTCGTTCAGTACTTTTTTACACTTGTTCCGTGCTGAGGTGAAAAGGCGCCTGTTTTGGTTCGACGAGCAGCTTCGATAGAGCCGGAAGAAATGGTTCCGGTGGGCAATAGCGGCCGAGCAAGCGGGTGAGAACCAGGGGGACGAACTTTGAATGGCGTAGCTTAAAAAACGTAAGCGTGCATAAGGAACAGTCTCACAAAGACTCACCGATTGCCTTTTATATAAATACATATAGGGCCTGATGATTGCGCCTAGCAGGAAACAGTCAGTCGCCTCTGAATTTTGACTTCAATGTTCACTTTTATATTTGAATACGCTCTATCTTTGATATTGAGCACTTTATACTATAAATATAGCACACATTAAAACTATATTTTTCATATATATATATATATATATATATATATATATATATACATATACTAGCAATATAGCCCGGCGTTGCTCGGGTGTAATGAAAGCTTTAAAATTAATCCATGGTCCTTTGGACGTTGGCACGAAAGACTAAAATGCAATAGTTTTTTCCAGTTAAAGCGAAACCGTAGACTGAAAGAAAAATGAATGGATCTAAGTCAAATTTTGATTTCCTGGTATCGATATCAAATAAGTTCTTTTCGTCGTAAACTGAATTTTGAAGGCTAAATAAGTCCTCTGAGTAAATGGTATCATGGCTGAGACTAAGAACTAAATTATACCTACTTAGAGCCAAACCAAAAGCAAAACTAAAATAAAAGGGCTGAAAAAAAATACAGACATACAGGCAGATAAACAGACACATACACAAACATCTTGACTTATATATATATATATATTATCGATTTTTGCACTATTGTAAGAACTGCAACCTTGAAACTTCTGAATATCATTTCTTATGTCTTTGTCTATGAGTGTATCAAATTTAATTAAAATCGGACCACTCCTTCTATAACCCGATTTTTCGATTATCGATTTTTGATATTTATCGGAGGTACCTCAACACAAAACCTAGCGAATAAAACTCGCAGACGCTTACAGTACAACTGTGTAAATTTTCAAGAAAATCGATTCAGCCGTTTCAGAGTCTATAGGTAACGGACACACACACACACATACACAGACAAAGTTTCATTTATAAATATATATATATATATATATATATATATATATATATATATATATACGTTTGTGTATATGTACGTTTGTGTATCTGTTTTGATGGACGATGGTGGATTTTAGGACACATCAACTTTTGTAGGATTAATTAATACTGAAATGTTATATATAATAATATTGTTTTTAGTATTTTTGCCACTGTATTTGTTTTATATTTACATGTCGAGTTATAACGAATAAACAAGGGTAAGATGCAAGATTTTGTCATTTACACTTAATAAAACAAAAGACAGTTGTTAACAATATAGGATATGCTTGTTAGAACTATTTTGGAGTATTTTCTGGAAATATGGTGTACCACGAATTTAGTTGATTTGCTCTTGAGTTCCTTTCTTTATCAGACCCAAAGCTTCAACCACAACAAGAATAGTTTAGTTTTTGTCCCAAATGTTCAGAAAACTCTTCATTTTGTATTATTGTTTTGTTATTTTTCATCATATTTCGATTTCTGCTTTGGTCTCACTACCAACCAAGTCTGCGGGGAGGCCTAAGGCAGGTCGTGGCGTGTTGTTATGGCTCCATGTCATGTTTTTCTATCTTCCCTATCATCCCTAGCGTTACATAGATAAAGTTTTCCTTAGTGTGTGGGCTGTACTTAATAAGACAATTTTTTGTATATCTCTTAAGCTGGGGTTTCCAGGGATTCTTTCAATGTGTTGTTTTGTTCCATTTTTTATCATTCCAAGTGCACCTACTATCACTGGCACAACTCTTGTTTTCAATTTCCACATTTTTTCTATTTCAATTTCCAGGTATTTATATTTTGACAGTTGTTCAAATTCCTAGGTTGCTATGTTACAATCCGCTGGACAAGCCATGTCAATTAATAGACAATTTTCTCTTTCTGGTTTTTAACAATAATGTCTGGCCTGTTTGATTCAGTTTTTCTGTCTGTGTAGATGGTGTAATCCCATACAATGATGACATCTTCTATTTCTGTAACCGGTGCTGGGTGATGTTCATACCAGTGTTTGTTTACAGCTTTTCCATAATGTTTGCACATTGTCCAATGTAAATATTGCCCAACTTTATCGTGTCGGTTTTTATATTCATTTGGGGCAAACACAAAACAGCCTGAGATTAGGTGGTCTATTGTTTCTTGGTGTTTATCACAAAACCTGCATTTTGGATCCATATTATTATGCATAATATTTGCATGAAAGTTTCTAGTGAAAAGACTTTGGTCTTGTGCTGCAAGAATAAAGCCTTCCGTTTCAGACTTTAATCCAGATGCACGTAACCATCGATGAGTATTAACTTTGTCAACATTGGATTTATTGGCACGTTCTGGATATTGGCCATGCAGAGGTTTGTCTTGCCAGCGCTGTTTCATCTGTTCAAGAGCTTTATCTTTGGTTTTGATTTTCATATTTTTTCCGCAATAGTTGGTTCTTGGCTTCTGTTTTGCTTTTCTACAGAATCTACTAACTGTAAATCTTGTTTGTATTTACTGCCTTCTTTTATTATTGAATATTTTTTCTTTCTCTCTTTATGTTGCCTTACTAATTGTATCATCCAATCCTTTGTTGTTTCTATGCATGTTAGTAAGGTAATAGTTGTTGTCTTGTATGACAATTCCAGCTGAATAAGACCTCTTCCATCTTCTTTATGGGTTATGTATAGACGGTCTACATCAGCCTTTGGATGATGCATCTTATGCTTAGAAAGAAGCTTTCTTGTTTTAGAATCCATTCGCCTGATGTCGTTTAGAGTCCAGTTTAAGATGTTGAAACTATATTGGACGACTGGGATTGCAAGGTTATTAATGGCCATAACTCTGTTCTGAGAATTCAATTCAGTTTTTAATATCATTCGTAGCCTTCTATAGTACTCTTTGCGCACTATTTCTTTTATTTTTTATGGTGAATTTTTCACTCTCATTTACACATAGGTATTTATAAGCTTCTTCTGGTTTCAATTCTTTTATTGTTACAGCAGGGTCTAAGCTAATTGACGATGTTTCTTGTATTGATCCACGTAAAACTGTAGCTTTAGCACATTTATTCAAATTAAATTTCATTCCAATGTCTTCGCTGAAGCCTTTTACAGTTTGCAGAAGACCTTCCAGCTCATTATCATTCTTAGCATATAACTTTAAGTCATCCATGTAAAATAGATGGCTTATTTTCTTTTGTCCTATTTTATAACCACATTCTGTCTTATTAAGTTGACTGGTTAGTGCTATTAATGATATGCAGAATAGTAAGGGAGATAAAGAATCACCTTGAAATATACCTCTTTTGATGTTTATTTCATCAGACTTATAGGTTCCATTTATATGATTGAGGTAAAGGGTTGTTTTCCATATAGACATGCACTGTTTGATGAAATTGATGATGACGGGCGATATCTTGTATATATTTAAAGTCTTTAAAATCCAGGAATGTGGCACACTATCGAATGCCTTTCGATAGTCTATCCAGGCTGTACTAAGATTTTTCTTTGTACTGTAGCAGTTTTCCAGGATCATTTTGTTAATCAGCAATTGGTCTTTACAACCATAACAGCCACGTTTGCACCCTTTTTGTTCAAGCGGTATCATGTCATTTCTTTCTAAGAATAAATATGTCTGTTTTGTTAAATGGCTTATTTTCTTTTGTCCTATTTTATAACCACATTCTGTCTTATTAAGTTGACTGGTTAGTGCTATTAATAATATGCAGAATAGTAATGGAGATAAAGAATCACCTTGAAATATACCTCTTTTGATGTTTATTTCATCAGACTTATAGGTTCTATTTATATACTTGAGGTAAAGGTTTGTTTTCCATGTAGACATGCACTATTTGATGAAATTGATGATGACGGGTGATATCTTGTATATATTTAAAGTCTTTAAAATCCAGGAATGTGGCACACTATCGAATGCCTTACGATAATCTATCCAGGCAGTACTAAGATTTTTCTTTGTACTGTAGCAGTTTTCCAGGATCATTTTGTTAATAAACAATTGCTCTTTACATCCATGACAGCCACGTTTGCACCCTTTTTGTTCAAGCGGTATCATGTCATTTCTTTTTAAGAATAAATATGTCTGTTTTGTTAAACTAGATGTTAATAATTTATATGTTGTCGGAATGCATGTAATTGGTCTGTAGTTTTTCGGGTTGTTTGTGTCACCATTCTTGAGTAGAAGAAATGTAATTCCTTTGGTCATCCATGCAGGAATTTTAGTGGGATCGTCAACCATTTCTTGAAGTTCTTTGGCTAGTTTTTTATGTGCTGTATTGAAATAATATAGCCAAAAGTTAGGAATTTTATCTATCCCTGGGAATTTCCAATTGTGTGCTTTTTTTAGTGCAAATTTAACATCCTCTTCTGTAATTCCAGACCATGTCTATTCTGGTTTATTTTTGATTCGTTCTCTCTTGTGCAATCCAATCTACTTCTTTGTTATGTTCTTTATGGTAAGCCCATATCTTTTCCCAGAACTGTGTAACTTCTTCCATTCGGGGTGGGGGGGACTGTCACTTCAATTCTAATTTTACCTATTTCCCTGTAAAATTTCTTTGCATTATTATTATTATTATCATTATTATTATTATTATTGTTTTATTTTTCATTATAAATCGATTACCTACCAAGTCTGCAGGAAGACCAAAGGCAGGGGTGGTGTTTTGTTATGTCTCCATCTCATGTCTTTTCATATCTCCATAATATCCCTAGCGCTACAGAGACGAAGTTCTTCTTAGTGTGTGGGCTGTACTTAGCAAGACAATTTTTTGTATATCTCTTAAGCTGAGGTTTCCAGGGATTCTTTCAATGTGATTTTTTGTTCCATTTTCTTTTCAATCCAAGTGCACCCACGATCATTCGTCCGATACTTGTTTTCAATTTCCACATTTTTTTCTATTTCAATTTGCAAGTCTTTATATTTTGACAGTTTTTCGAAATCATTGGTTGCTATGTTACAATCCGCTGGACAAGCCATATCAATTATAAAGCAAGTTTTTTTTTTCTTTTTGGTTTTGAACAATAATGTATGGCCTATTTTCCTATTTATTATTATTATTATGTCATTTTTCATCATATTTCGATTTCTGCTTTGGTCTCACTACCAACCAAGTCTGCGGGGAGACCTAAGGCAGGTAGTGGCGTGTTGTTATGGGTCCATTTCATGTTTTTCTGTCTTCCCTATCATCTCCAGCATTACATAGATAAAATTTTCCTTAGTGTGTGGGCTGTACTTAATAAGACAATTTTTTGTATATCTCTTAAGCTGGGGTTTCCAGGGATTCTTTCAATGTGTTGTTGTGTTCCATTTTTTATCATTCCAAGTGCACGTACTATCACTGGCACAACTCTTGTTTTCAATTTCCACATTTTTTCTATTTCAATTTCCAGGTATTTATATTTTGACAGTTTTTCAAATTCCTTGATTGCTATGTTACAATCCGCTGGACAAGCCATATCAATTAATAGACAAGTTTTCTCCTTCTGGTTTTTAACAATAATGTCTGGCCTGTTTGCTTCAATTTTTCTGTCTGTGTAGATGGTGTAATCCCATAGAATGGTTACATCTTTTATTTCTGTAACCGGTGCTGGGTGATGTTCATACCAGTGTTTGCCTACAGCTTTTCCATAATGTTTGCATATTGCCCAATGTAAATATTGCCCAACTCTATCGTGGCGATTTTTATATTCATTTGGGGCAAGCACAGAACAGCCTGAGATTAGGTGGTCTATTGTTTCTTGGTGTTTATCACAAAACCTGCATTTTGGATCCATATTATTATGCATAATATTTGCATGAAAGTTTCTAGTGAAAAGACTTTGGTCTTGTGCTGCAAGAATAAAGCCTTCCGTTTCAGACTTTAATCCAGATGCACGTAACCATCGATGAGTATTAACTTTGTCAACATTGGATTTATTGGCACGTACTGGATATTGGCCATGCAGAGGTTTGTCTTGCCAGCGCTGTTTCATCTGTTCAAGAGCTTTATCTTTGGCTTTCATTTTCATATTCTTTGCCGCAATAGCCGGCTCTTGGCTTCCGGTCTGCTTTTCTACAGAATCTACTAACTGTAAATCTTGTTTGTATTTACTGCCTTCTTTTATTATTGAATATTTTTTCTTTCTTTCTTCATGTTGCCTGACTAATTGTATCATCCAATCCTTTGTTGTTTCTATGCATGTTAGTAAGGTAATAGTTGTTGTCTTGTATGACAATTCCAGCTGAATAAGACCTCTTCCACCTTCTTTACGGGGTATGTATAGACGGTCTACATCAGCCTTTGGATGATGCATCTTATGCTTAGAAAGAAGCTTTCTTGTTTTAGCATCCATTCGCCTGATGTCGTTTAGAGTCCAGTTTAAGATGTTAAAGCTATATTGGACAACTGGGATTGCAAGGCTATTAATGGCCATAACTCTCTTCTGTGAATTTAATTCAGTTTTTAATATCATTCGTAGCCTTCTATAGTACTCTTTACGGACTATTTCTTTCATTTTTTTATGGTGAATGTTTTCACTCTCATTTACACATAGGTATTTATAAGATTCTTCTGGTTTCAATTCTTTTATTGTTACAGCAGGGTCTAGGCTAATTGAGAATGTTTCTTGTATTGATCCACGTAAAACTGTAGCTTTAGCACATTTATTCAAATTAAATTTCATTCCAATGTCTTCGCTGAAGCATTTTACAGTTTGCAGAAGACCTTCCAGCTCATTATTATTCTTAGCATATAACTTTAAGTCATCCATGTAAAATAGATGGCTTATTTTCTTTTGTCCTATTTTATAACCACATTCTGTCTTATTAAGTTGACTGGTTAGTGCTATTAATGATATGCAGAATAGTAAGGGAGATAAAGAATCACCTTGAAATATACCTCTTTTGATGTTTATTTCATCAGACTTATAGGTTCCATTTATATGATTGAGGTAAAGGGTTGTTTTCCATATAGACATGCACTGTTTGATGAAATTGATGATGACGGGCGATATCTTGTATATATTTAAAGTCTTTAAAATCCAGGAATGTGGCACACTATCGAATGCCTTTCGATAGTCTATCCAGGCTGTACTAAGATTTTTCTTTGTACTGTAGCAGTTTTCCAGGATCATTTTGTTAATCAGCAATTGGTCTTTACAACCATAACAGCCACGTTTGCACCCTTTTTGTTCAAGCGGTATCATGTCATTTCTTTCTAAGAATAAATATGTCTGTTTTGTTAAAATAGATGTTAATAGTTTATATGTTGTCGGAAGACATGTAATTGGTCTGTAGTTTTTCGGGTTGTTTGTGTCACCATTCTTGGGTAGAAGAAATGTAATTCCTTTGGTCATCCATGCAGGAATTTTAATGGGATCGTCAACCATTTCTTGAAGTTCTTTGGCTAGTTTTTTATGTGCTGCATTTAAATAATATAGCCAAAAGTTAGGAATTTTATCTATTCCTGGGAATTTCCAATTGTGTGCTTTTTTTAGTGCAAATTTAACATCATCTTCTGTAATTCCAGACCATGTCTGTTCGGGTTTATTTTTCATTCGTTCTATCTCTTGCGTAATCCAATGTACTTCCTTGTTAAGTTCTTTAGGGCAAGCCCATATCTTTTCCCAGAACTGTGTGACTTCTTCCATTCTGGGGGGTACTGTCACTTCAATTCTTTTTTTACCTATTTCCCTGTAAAATCTCTTTGTATCAGTCTGAAAAATCTTGTTTTGTCTGTAAAATCTTGCTCTTTTTTCATAGCGTCTTATTCTTTGAGCCTTCAGTTGGATTTTTTGCTTTATTTTTTCTTTATTTGATAAGACTTCATTTACATTCCTGATGTTATGTTTTTTTTCGGCTCTTCTGCTTTTCCTAGTTCTTACATTTATTCCTCTACTCAGTTCATCCACTACTGATAGTTCGCTTCTAAGTTGTTCGATTTCTTTTTGTATTTTTCTTTTCCAAGGTGGATCTTCACGCCTGCGAGACTGCCTTGTTTTTATTTTGATATTCATTTTTTTTTGTTGCTGCTGTTGCTGATGCATATATTACTTCGTTAAGATTTGTATGAGGGTCTTCATCCAGTATTGATTTCAGTGCTGCATTGTAGAGTTTAATAGTACGGAGGTTATGTCTTGTTGGTTTTAATTTTGGGAGCTGTTCACGTTCCTCCATTGTAATATTTTGTATTTGACTTAGATGGTTTTTTATTTCTATCTTGGCTTCCTGTATATTGTTCTTATTTTCCGTCAAATAATTATCTTCGATGTGTTCTGAACTCGTTTTATTTTTGTCTTTTAACTGACTCAGATCACACCTTTCCAGCACTTTTAAACTTACAGCATTATCTTCGCAGTGATTTGCGTGTTTCACGGTTTCTACATTATGACCTGTGGCTTGTTTGGTGTTATTACTTTTTATTTCTGATTCCGGTTCCTTTTCATATTTTGTTGATTCGTCTCTTCTTGTTACAATTCTTTTAATTTCATTAGTTTCAGCCTCTGTCAGTCGGTTATTACGAATAATGTACCTACGTACATTGGCTAATTTATTTTCGTCAATATACTTTCTATTTGCATGACCAACTTTTTCACGCCAAATGTCATATGTTTGGCGAGTCATGTTTTTTTGAGGTTTGAGTAACGCTTCATGAAATGCAGTCATAACGACTTTGTACTCCTCACGAGACCATTTTATTTTTTCTTTCTTTAAATATACGATTGTAGATCTAGCTGGTGAATTTTCAGGACCATCATTAGGATTATCCTGGTTGTGGGGACCTGAAGATTCATTCTTTGTGTAGGAGTTTGTTCCTATGGCAGATTTTTCGACCTCAGGTAGGTTCCCTCCTGAAGGACGGGCTCCCTGTTTATCCACTGGAAGAGCCATACTGGACTTTTTATTTCTATTTGTATTTTTCATGTTTTTCCCACGAGTGACGCACGGGTCCAAAAGTCCACCCAAAGTTGCCCGGCACGTTGGGTAACGGTCTTTTACAAACAGGGTCCCGAAGCCTGTAGGGGATCGTTTGTGACCTCATAACGCAGTAGCCATTCACTCCTCGGTACGATTAACACCTTGAGTTGCGGGTTGTTGTTCGGAGTTTTCCTTCTCCTAAATGGGTTGCCAAGCAACAACTGACATAGACGCGATTGGAATTCAAGGAGAAAGACGCTGGTTAAAAAAAAAAAAAAAAAAAAAAACACCCTTTGGCGTAGCAACGGCTCAACGAAACAAAACATCAATACTAGAGTATTTTGTTAAAAAAAAAAAAAAAAAAAATTTACGAAATATCGACAGCTAAAGGAAATATAGTACGGATGATTTTATTTAGGTTCATTTAAATAGCAAACAGATAAATTAATTAAAATAAAACAGAATTTAATAAAAAAAAAAAAAATTCGATAATATCTAAAGAAAAAAAAATCCTGTTTATATTTGAGAAAAGAAAAAATTCAAATAGAGAGACGCTGGTTGAAAAAAAAAAAAAAAAAAACATACTTGGACGTAACGGTCGTTCAACGGAAAAAAAAATGTAATAATTTGTTCGTCCACTTTATCATTTATTTTTTCAATAAAGTCGTTGGTCAAAAAATAGGGTTATCAGAATAAGATAAATTAAATAAGTAAATTAAATCAATAAATAAATAAAAAAATAAATATATCAATAAATACGTAGACTTTCTATAAAATAATACCGTATAAATTGTTTTTCATCGGATTTAATTTATTTTCTTGTTTTGTTTTGTTTTTAAGAAAATTATAATAGTTAAAAAAAAAAAAATTTTACGAAATATCGACAGCTAAAGGAAATATAATACGGATGATTTTATTTAGGTTCATTTAAAGAACAAACAGATAAATTAAAATAAAACAGAATTTCATAAAAAAAAAAAAAAAAAGAAAATTTCGATAATATCTAAAGAAAAAATCCTGTTTATATTAAAACAGAATTTCATATTGAGAAAAAGAAAAATTCAAAGAGAGAGACGCTGGTTGAAAAAACAAACAAACTTGGACGTAACGGCCGTTCAACGGAAAAAAAAACATCACTGCACTTAGAGAGTATTGTTAAAATAAAAAAAAAACAATTGTTGCTACTATCAACCTTTGTCCTTGCAAAATTCAAAATTTAATAGGAAAGAAAAAGTGGACATACCTTTGAGTTTACTACCGTAAAATTTAAAAATAATAATTTGTTCGCCCACTGTATTCTGTGTTATTCTTTCATTAAATCCAACGAGAATAAGATTATCGAAAAATAAATAAATATATAAAATGAACGAACAAATATAAATAAATTATTACATATTCTTTCTAAGAAAGAATATCGTAGATCGAACAGTTTTTTAGTGTTTTTCGTCGTTTTTTTTTTTTCGTTGTCTTGCTTTAGAAAACTAGTTAATAAATCTATTTAAGGATCATTTAAAGAAACATACAATTTAAATTATATACAAAGAAAAAATTAATGTTTATGTTTAAAATAGTGAAATTAAAAATTAATGTTTACATTAAAAAAAAAAAATTTCAAAATTTTTTAATAGGAAAGAAAAAGTGGACATACCTTTAAGTTTACTACCGTAAAATTTAAAAATAAAAATTTGATCGCCCACTGTATTCTGTGTTATTCTTTCATTAAATCCAACGAGAATAAGATTATCGAAAAATAAATAAATATATAAAATGAACGAACAAATATAAAGAAATTATTACATATTCTTTCTAAGAAAGAATATCGTAGATCTAACAGTTTTTTTTTTTTGTTTTTCGTCGTATTTTTTTCGTTGTCTTGCTTTAGAAAACTAGTTAATAAATCTATTTAAGGATCATTAAAAGAAGAAACATACAATTAAAGTTATATATGAAGGTAAAAATTAATGTTTACGTTTAATATAGTGAAATGAAAAATTAATGTATACGTAAAAAAAAAAAATTAATGTATACGTAAAAAAAAAATTAATGTATACGTAAAAAAAAAAAAAACGTTACGTTTTCAGGAGCCTCAGAAAAGCACGTCATTCTCGTTGTAATTCCAATCGCGTTATTATTATTATTATTATTATTATTATTATTATTGATTTCTGTTGTTTATACATTACAGTCTGCAGAGACTGCCATATAAATAAAAAAAGAACATTCAGCCCTTGTGATCATCGATTACGATGTCTAAGCGATTAGTTTTGATTGTACTGTCTGCGTGTGTTGAAAACTGTTACAGGTCCTATCTCTGTAACGGGGTTTGGGTGATGTTCATCCCAGTTTTTTGTAGTTTTCTTCCCATAAAAAGGCATATACTTCAGTGTAACTACTAACCCCCTCACGCCAATTTTTTCTTCAGTTGGTGCTTATTATTATTATTATTATTATTATTATTATTATTATCGTCATTACATTTCCATTTCTGCTATGGTCACACTACATACCAAGTCTGTGGGAAGACCTAAGGCCGATAGGGATGTGTTGTTATGGCTACAAAACTGTATGCGTGTGGGCTGTACTTATCAAGAAGATTTATTGTATTTTTCTTAAGTTTTGATTTCCAATGATTTTTCAGTTGTTGTTGTGTGAAAGTGAACACTATACACAATCCTGGAATTTGAACCAGACATTCAGATTCCACATTTCCACGCTGATATCTGCTAAGCCGTTCTCGCATCCTATTATTTATATAAAATAAAAATGAGATGGCGACCATATCTCTTTAAGACACGAGTTCTCGTTGGATCACCGAATTTGGGCCTCGTTAGTATCTCAATGGGTTTGCGAATACCAGGTGCTGTAAACTTGAATGTGCGGGTGGTGTAATAGATTATGTTTCGGATTTGGAAATCAGAGAGCCGAGTTCCAATTTCAGTCGGGTTCGTTATATACCCTTACGCGTAAATACCCTTGGAAAAGTTATTGCTTAGTTAGTAGGAGTTGAATCAATAATTCATTATTATCTCTGAAAAATTCTTACAATCTAAAAATATTCTGTCTTTGAATAACGTGCTATGTGTTAAGCTGTAAAAACAAATCACTGAATCATATAAAAATAAAACATATTTTCTCTAGGAAAGTTTCCCGAGTAATGGCTAATACTTATACTTCTCTAATAAAGAGTACCTTATGTATTTTTGGCAAAAATGAATAAATGTGCCCGCAATAAGAAATATTGTTGCCAACCAAGAGGGGCCCTCGGATCACCTAATAAAGGCCTTATAAAGCAAACACGCCAATCAGACTATCTTGAACGTACCCCCTATAATCAACAGCAAACGACCTAACTTTCTTCTTCTATGTGCCCTGTCCTTTTAGGACGTAGGTGATCATGGCGTTCCACGTCTCCCTATCCCTGGTGGCTCTTAGTCCTTCAAATATGTTATCCACTGCTTTTCCCTGTCCCTTTTTCCTTCTATCTGGTCTGTTAGTATCAGGTTCTCCAATCTCTCCTTCCTCATTACATGTCCAAGAATCTTCAGCAGTCTCTTCCTGATGCTCAGTATTAATTTTCTTTTTGTTTCCATCCTCTCCAAAGCCTCATCATTGCTAACATGCTCGATCCATGATATTCGCAGCATCCTTCTGTAGAACCACATTTCAGTTGTTTCAAGTTTTTCCTTCATCTTGGATGATATTGTTCAGCCTTCACTGCCATATTGAATAACTGACATCATATAGCAATCCAGTACTCTCTTCTTTGTTTCTAACGAAATTGTTCTGTTTCTAAATACTTTACTCAACTTCTGGAATGCTTCCTTCGCCATGCCAATTCACCTTCGGATCTCTGTGTCGTACTTTTCGTCTTCTATTAGAACACTTCCCATGTATTTAAATTTTAGATATCAATAAATTCCACCAATTATTCCAAACCACGGATGTGCGTTGTGGTGCAGTGGATATCGACTCGGAACGACAAATCGGGTTGCCGAGTTCGAATTCCAGTTGAATTCATTGCATGCATTCACCTACGCACAAATATCCTTGGAAAAAGTATTAATCCGTCTCTTCCATCCAGTTATGGGTTAACTAGCAGGACAGATTGGGTTCTATAGCCTTGGCTGGCAACCAGTCTACCGCAGTAATTCATGGCAACCTACTGCGGGATAATTTTCTGCCCAGTCAGTCATGTCTCTTTCGAGGCATGATCGCCCAAAGCGTGTATCACGTATGGCACTTAACTGACTGACTGATTCCAAACCACAGCCGTCAATTCCCGCTGTAGTATTAATAGCAGCTTTCCTTGCAATCTCGCTCTCCAAATAATGATGCGTTCAATTTCCAGTAACCAGCTCTCGTAAACTAAGGCTTATCTAAGTTTACACGAACTCTGAAAAGCTATGATCCGAGTAAACTATAGAATAGAAATGTGAACAACTTAAGAGCCCTACATCGACATCCTTAACTATAACACCAGGTTGATGTAGCTAGAATGTATAAACTGAATCCGAGCTGCCCTTATTAGTCCACACTAATCCACAAGGTGTTCATTATGGTAATTATTGACAAGATCGAACTTGTCCATAAAGTCCCGAAATGGCTTCACATCCAGGTTGTTAGTATCCAATTTATCCCCTATGTCGGGGTCAAGAACGGCATTTCAATCGTCCGCTAAAACTACTCGACGGGACGACATCAAAAAAAAGGCTCGATCCACCAAAATAAATCAGGCCGATCCGCATGACCATTGAACGCATAAACCCCAATGAGACGAAGAGACATATATCCACACTGAGACGCTGAAAATTTATACTAACCAACTTATACTAGCAAACCAGAGTCATAATCAGTCTGTTTAGGGTTAAGAATCTGCATTCAACGTGGCTGGGGTTAAGCCTGATCCATTTAGCTTTACTCCATCTCAATTTTGATAGTAGCGTAAATTTTGATAGTGACAGACCACCAATGTCCTAGGAAAACATTAATTTCAGAACTTTTATGGGAATCGGTGAACAAAAAGAATGTGCCTCCCTGAGCAAAACTGATTTAATTAGGGATCTTTGTCCTTATTACACCACAGTTAACACCCTCTTAGAGTGTGTGGGAAATTTTGGGGGTCTTCACTGTCATTTGAGTTAATGTCTTCGAAATATATCTTAAATCTTTTATATTGAAGGTTTGTGTTAACGCTTGCTCCCACAACCCCGGGCACACGTATTCCTCTAAATTGTAGATGGGTTTAGATTTTTTCTTTTTTTTTTTTTCCATTTGATTCCGTTTTTTTCATTTGATTCCGTTGTACACAACAAAATGCAAAAATAACAAGAGATAAAGTCAATGTAAAATAAATGTGAACAAAATAATTTAATTTTTTTAGCAGTCTTTGAAAAATTATAATGAACGTGAAATTCTAGGTCTAGTCTCCAAAAGACTTAAATAGTTAGAGGCGAAAGACTTTGCCAAAGCAATCGTCAGACCATGAGTGTTTTTGCTTGACCATTTATATACACAGGTCAGTGATACATTGTGGGTCGTTTATTATTATTCTAGTAGTTATTTTGATCGTCAGTAACCATCATGTTTTGAATTATTCTAGGTGCTACAGGGTGAAAATGATTGTAAATCCAGATACAGATATTTTTGGCTATTTATAGTGTTGACTGTTATCTTTTTATTTTATTATCAGTTGTCATTATTACGTTTATTTGTTTTTAGTTTGAAGCTTATAAGTTTGTTTATATGTTTAATATTTACTTAATATATTTAATTATTTATTTGTTTTGATTCATTTATTTTAATTGTTTTGTTTATTTTATCTTGTTATTTATTTTTGTTTATTCTTGTTCGTTTTTAGTTTTCTATTTTTAAGTGATGTGGTAAAAGTGTTTTTTGGGTCTACATTTTGAGATGAGTTCTGACCGTTTATCTAATAATTTGTGTTGGTTGAGGAAGATAGTTATAGCTATTTTCTCCTCCAGAC
Organism: Ascarosepion bandense; assembly: GCA_037127315.1. Lineage (NCBI taxonomy): Eukaryota > Metazoa > Mollusca > Cephalopoda > Sepiida > Sepiidae > Ascarosepion > Ascarosepion bandense. The sequence goes on along the minus strand of JBBBDQ010000727.1, from coordinate 127,599 downwards.
AAGTTTTACAGCTGTTGTATTTATTGTTATAGGCTGATGCTGTTTTGCTTATTTTCCCTGATATCATTGATGTGATTTAATTTTCGGACTTAATCTCTCATATATGTTTAGAAAGCCCTATGCTGTTCGTGTATTTACAATTTGTAAAACATGTTTTGTGTGCGTAGTTTTTTGTTTTTGTTTTTTTGTTTTTGTTTCCCAGATATTTCAGTTACTCCGCTGTATATTTTTCTTCGTTATTCTGCTATTTTACAGTGGCTTTGTATATTACATTTTATCCACAAGCAATTGCTGTTGAATTTGCCTACTCGATTTCGAACATGACCACGTTCTTATTTTTACTAAAGTACCTGTAAATCAAAGACCATAGTGACAGATTTATGTATAACATAAATAGCACTCTTTGAATCATTTAGGTGACTGATGATAACTTTCTTTGCAGGTTTATAATTTAGAGTTGTTCTTCTTGTAAACAGGCTACCAACCGAAGCAAACTAAACTAATTTACGCTATATATATTTATATGTATTTATCACACATACATACACTAACACACACACACATATACATATATATAGGGTAAGGCAAAAGTCGCATAGGGATAATTTATTAAAAGTATAATTACACGTTAACATTTTTATTAGTTTTCAAAATGCACTTCAATTCTGTGCACGATTCAATAGAACATTAACACATCTATCATTTTACTGCTTTCATATCAACTTATTTCTTTAAGTGTGTTAATATTTATTGGGTGCGCCTGAAAAACAATTTATCAAAATTGTTTATGCAACATAAGAAAATATCAAAACAAATTAGAAATTAAAACATGACTAATTAATTAACTCCGTTTGTGCCTCGACTTCTGTCTCACCCTATATATATATATATATATACGTTTCTTTAAAAATCACAGACAATGTGCTATAATTAATTTTTTATATAATTATCATGGGATCTTATATTTCTTTCCTTTTGACAATATAAATTATTAAAAATAATTGTTCAGTTTGTTTTTCCGAGCGCTTTCAGCTATACTTTTAGTCATTATCAAGGATGAATTTTATTTTAAGTTTAACTAAATATGCATAGTGTTTATGTATGTGTGCATGTGTGTTATATATTCCGAACACAGTAAGCATATTATTTGCCGCATTCGTAGTAGATATTATTAAAGTGTTGAATTTTCTATTCATTAATAATGCATCTATTATTATTATTATTATTATTATTATTATTATTATTATTATTATTTTGTCATTTTTCATCATAATTCGATTTCTGCTATGGTCGCACTACCTAACAAGTCTGCGGGAAGACCTAAGGCAGGTCGTGGTGTTTTTTATGGCTCCATTTCATGTTTTTTCTATCTCCCCTAACATCCCTAGCATTACATAAACAAAGTTCTCCTTAGTGTGTGGGCTGTACTTAACAAGACAATTTTTTGTATATCTCTTGGGGTTTTCAGGGATTCTTTCGATGTGTTGTTTTCTTCCATTTTTTATCATTCCAAGTGCACCTACTATCACTGGCACAACTCTTGTTTTCAATTTCAACATTTTTTATTGCAATTTCCAGGTCTTTATATTTTGACAGTTTTTCAAATTCCTTGGTTGCTATGTTACAATCCGCTGAACAAACCATATCAATTAATAGGCAAGTTTTTTCTTTCTGGTTTTGAACAATAATGTCTGGCCTGTTTGCTTCAATTTTTATGTCTGTGTAGATGGTGTAATCCCATAAAATGGTGACATCTTCTGTTTTTATAACCGGTGCTGGGTGATGTTCATGCCAGTTTTGTTTACGTATTTTCTATAGTTTTTGCACATCTTCCAATATAAATATTGCCCCATTCTATCGTGTCGATTTTTATATTCATTTGGGGAAAGTAAAGAACACCCTGAGATTAGATGGTCTATTGTTTCTTGGTGTTTATCACAGAACCTGCATTTTGGATCCACATTATTATGTATATTTGCCTGAAAGTTCCTAGTGAAAAGAATTTGGTCTTGTGCTGCAAGAATAAAGCCTTCAGTCTCAGACTTTAATCCAGATGCACGTAACCATCGATGAGTATTAACTTTATCAACATTGGATTTATTAGCACGTTCTGGATATTGGTCATGCAGAGGTTTTTTCTTGTCAGTGTTGTTTTATCTGTTCAAGAGCTTTATCCTTGGCTTTCATTTTCATATTTTTTCCGCAATAGTTGGTTCTTGGCTTCTGTTTTGCTTTTCTACAGAACCTACTAAAATGTAAATCTTGTTTGTATTTACTGCTTTCTTTTATTATTGAATATGTTTGTTTGTTTTTTTCTGTTTTCATGTTGTTTGAATAATTGTATCATCCAGTCCTTTGTATGTTAGTAAGCCAATAGTTGTTGTCTTGTATGACAATTCGAGATAATAAGACCTCTTCCACCTTCTTTACGGGTTATGTATAGACGGTCTACATCAGCCTCTGGATGATGCATCTTATGCTTAGAAAGAAGCTTTCTTGTTTTAGAATCAATTATTATTATTATTATTATTATTATTGGTATGCGCGTGCGTTACATAAAACAATAAATAATAATCCATCATAAAATCTCAGGATGTGAAATTAGTAAATACGAAACACTTCAAATACCTTGTAATTCGTATAGGAGAAACGGAACTTGAATATAGAATTCGCTGTGCTAGAAGTAATTTTGCCAAATACAGCAAATTGCTACAAAACGGCAACATGAACCTGAAAACAATCATGAACAAGAGTCATGTCTTTAAACAGCATCGTCGGATTTAGACTTTTAGATGGATGTCATGCATGTCACCAAACCCGTTTAGAAACATCTAAACTGTCAGCAATATTCAACTGTATTCTAAAAGCAATGATTGAAAATCGATTTCAGCAAATGCAGCCTTAGTGACTCGGCAAAATTTATACTTCTGTGAAGTATAATTACACATTTTTACTAGTTATTAAATTGTTATATGTGCTGTTCAATATGTCCTCGTCTTTTTTCAAAATGCACTACAATTCTGTGCACGATTCAATAGCACATTAACACATCTATCATTTTACTGCTTTCATATCAACTTATTTCTTTGAGTGTCTCAATATTTATTGGGTGCGCCTGAAAACCAATTTCTCAAAATTGTTTCTGCAACATAAGAAAATATCGAAACAAATTAGAAATTAAAACATGACTACCAATGACTATGTGGATTTGTTACGTGCGTAATGTTATCACAAAGAACTGCACCAAATAACAGAAACCACATCACTTGGGAAGTACCAACAGCTGCAACAACTAAAATAGACAGCACACGTTACTCGGAGAGAAAAAATGACAAAATCATAATGTTCACCTTACACACTACTTCAAATAAAGGGTTAGCAAGGAAAGATACTAGAAAGAACTATTACGGCTACTAAACTTGAGAAACCTATTTTCCAGAAAATTGATTGAAAAGAAAGATTTTATAAATTTAACAGAAAGTTTACTAAATATTTTATATCCATTGCGAAACAAAAAGCTCATAAAATATTCCAAAACAAAAATCCGGTTCCTCATGCAAAACCTAATGAATAAAAAGAAATATATTATCCTGCCTACTAACTCTCTCACATCTGCAAATGAAAAGAATCTAAACTCAACATGAGATTCGTTATTACTATATCCAAAACAACAAAAGACTTAGTCAGTATTAAGCAAAACAATAAGTTAAAACGTCCATTGCTGTAATAATTGTCAAAAGATTACATAGGAGAAACATCAATGAATCGAAATAAAAGATTGTGTGAACAAAAAAGGGACATTTTACAAAATAGTATGGGAAATGAATTGATTGCCCACCGTAACAAGACTGATATATATATATATATATATATATATATATACAGAGAGAGAGAGAGAGAGAGAGAGAGAGTTCTCAGAGAAGAGGACATATTTAGAAAATATTATGTACATATTCTAAAACATAATTTATAATAAATATATATATATATATATATATATATATATATATATATATATATATATATATATAATGTGTTGCAAATATTCCCAGAAATCGTTTTTATAAACTAGTGACTAAATAAAGCGTGCTCAACAAGAATAAGTCCTCAATACCCCCACTAATCAACGAGTTTGAGGTCCTCACCTCCTCAACGGACAAGGCTGAATGCTTTGCCCGCAGATTCTCGACCAATTCGTGTCTGGATACGTCTGGAGTCCAGACACCAGATTTCCAATCTAGAACTGAGGCCCAATTGAATGACGTCCACATCACGCCCTCGCTGATTTCTAGCATAATATCAAAACATGACCCTCACAAACCGAGTGGGGGGGGCGGAATCCCAATCATAGTCTTGAAGAAATGTGCCCCTGAACTCTCCTCTGTCCTTTCTAAGCTCTACGACCTCTGCCTATCTTCCTCCTGCTTTCCTGCCTGTTGGAAGTCTTCTTCTGTGGTTCCAATATTCGAGAACACTGGTGAACCCTCGGACCCCAAAAACTACCACCCTATCAGCCTTCATCCGATTTTTCGGCAAAGTGTTCGAAGCCATTATCAATGCCGAGGTCGTTCAGCATGTCACGGCCCACGGGCTCCTATCGGACAAACAGTATGGCTTCCGCTTCACCAGGTCAACTGCTGATATGCTAACGACCACCACCAAGTATATATACCAGGCTCTCGACAAGAATGGTGAAGCCCGAACTGTCGCCCTGGATATCTCTAAAGCATTCGACAGAGTATGGCATGCCGGCCTTCTACGGAAACTGCGAAGCTACGGCATTACTGGACTTTTGTTGGACTTAATCCAGTCATTCCTCTCCAACCGCACACTGAAGGTGGTTTTAAACGGACATGCCTCCCAGAACTACCCTATAAACGCGGGTGTCCCCCAAGGCTCTATCCTAGGTCCTACGCTCTTTCTAATCTACATCAATGATCTCCCAGAGGCCTTAAGATCGCAAATAGGCATGTACACCGATGATACCACAGTATACGTCTCAATCAAAAGTCTGGTGTTGATGATAAGGCGAACCTCGCTGCCGAGCTTGAAAAGGACCTCCAATCCGTGGTGGATTGGGGTAGCAAATGGCTCGTAAAATTCAATTCTTCCAAAGCAAAGCTGCTGTCAATTAACCATCACAGATGACCGCGCCTCCCTCCCATTAGCATGGAACAGGCATGCCTCCCAGAGAGTAAAACACTACGCCTGCTTGACCTAACACTCTCAGCGGACCTCAAGTGGAATGACTACGTCGAATCCATTGCTAAATCTGCTGCTATGAAAGTTGGCTCTCTGTGCAGGGCCCGGAAATTCTTTCCGCCTGAATGTATCCTGCACTTATACAGATCTACCATCCGCCCGTGTTTTGAATACTATTGCCACATCTGGTCGGGTGCCCCTGCTATTCTCCTCGGGCTTCTTGACAAAATACAGCGAAGAATCTGTAACGTGATTGATACCGACTTAGTTGTCCGCCTGGAGTCACTCTCTCACCGGCGTGATGTGGCTTCCCTGTACCTCTTCTATAAATACTTCCATGGTTTCTGCTTTGATGAACTTAAATCACTGGTGCCCCCTATGTGGAAGTTTGCTCAAGATACTAGATTGGCAACTAGGTCCCACCCTTTTACAGTGAAACCGATGAAATGTAACCGCAAATTCTACTCCAATAGCTTCTTTTCTCGCACTTCCCGCCTGTGGAATTCCCTTCCGCATGCTTGCTTCCCCGACGGCTATATCCTCCAGGAGTTTAAATGTAATGTCAATAGACACCTCCTAACACACTAACCCTCCCATTCTCTCCAACTCTCCCCCTATGTACACCCAAACTCGTCTATCGCCCTGTGTAACTCCCTGCGCTATAGTGGCAGTGGAATGCCTTACTTGAGGCGACATGATTAAAAAAAAAATGCACACTTAAAAAAATGTTTTACTGGAAGTCTTTTGAACACAATTCAAACACTCACACCATATACACACACCTATATATATATATATATATATATATATATATGCTTTATTATAATTCCGCTGACAAGGTCTATTTCATTTTATTTATTCGATTCGATTGACAAAAAAAAGTAAAAAGACTGCTCTCGTTGGTTGAATATTTGTGTGTATGTGAATGTACGTGTAAGAGAATGAGAAACAAGGAGTATATATATATATATATATATATATATATATATATATATATATATATATATAAGTGACGAGGGTGGACGTTGTGTAAGTATTTGTTTGTTTGATAGATTCGACTTAGCGTCTGCATTTTTGCAATCTCGATGGGAGTTGTGCTCAGCTGTAGATCAAAATTTTAAAACGCTAACGACACACCTTGAATTTTTTCAGAAAGCGAAAAAATTTATGGATAGAAAAAATAAATATTATCACCCCACAAAGTCAGGGTTCAGTTTATGTATTCATTATAATATAGAATCGATCACCCCACTTTATATTATCTATATCTATATATGTTGCCCCTCCCCCCTCCCACCCTAATCTATTACAGACATTCTACATTGTTATCTATATCTGTAAAAGTGACGAGGGTGAACGTTGTGTAAGTATTTGCTATGTAAATTCATCATTTGTTTTTTTCATTCTAATTATTTCTTAAACTACCCGAGTGAAACCGAGCAAAACTGCTAGTATATATATATATATATTGTTGACATGTTCGATACACATTCTTTCAAATTTCTGATTCCTCAAGAATCGGTTTTGAATCGAAGCTGTCGGAAGTTTCAATCCAAAAGTGAAGAAATAAATTTGGTGGAGGGTATAGTGGCCGTAGAGGGAGAATGAGGCTTATAAAATAAAGAGTATGAAGAGAAGAAAGAACAGGGCATAAAAGAAAGAAAGAAAGAAAGAAAGAAAGAAAGAAAGAAAGAAAGAAAATAGAATATAGTAACGAGAAAGAAAGAAATAAAATAGTAAAACGAAAAAAGAAAGAAAGAAAGAAGAAAGGAAAAAGAAAGAAAGAAAGAAAATAAAATATAGTAACGAGAAAGAAAAAATAAAACAGTAAAACGAAAGAAAGAAAGAAAGAAAGAAAATAGAATATAGTAACGAGAAAGAGAAAATAAAATAGTAAAATAAAAGAAAGAAAGAAAGAAAGAAAAAAGAAAGAAAAAAGAAAGAAAATAGAATATAGTAACGAGAAAGAAAGAAATAAAATAGTAAAACGAAAAAAGAAAAGAAGAAAGAAAGAAAGAAAGAAAGAAAAAATAGAATATAGTAACGAGAAAGAAAGAAATAAAATAGTAAAACGAAAAAAGAAAGAAAGAAAAAAGAAAGAAAGAGAGAAAGAAAATAGAATATAGTAACGAGAAAGAAAGAAATAAAATAGTAAAACGAAAAAAAGAAAGAAAAAAGAAACAAACAAACAAACAAAAAAATAAAAATAAAAAACAAAGAGCTGAAAAGGAACCACTAACCAGAGAGAACGAAAGAAAGAAGAAACAAAAAAGCAAGAAAGAAAAAAGAGGATGAAAAATAATAGAACTGAAACAAACGGTGAAACGAAAAGAAAGAAATTGAATCGAAAACAAAAAATAAAAGTAAAGTAAAAAGAAACAAAACACACGGTGCGAAAAAAAAACACAGGGTAGAATAATCTGGCCAATGTAAATTTCTTTTCAAATGTCATCCATATTTTACCTTCTTCTCTTTTTTCCGCTTTCTCTCCCCTCATCTATCTATGCAACCACAGAATGAGATTACGCTTAGTAAGCTAGTGTCGCACTGGATTACTACTAATGCCACTAATACTACTTGATATTGCTCTTCACTGGATGGCCCACACGTTTGAACTTCTTAAACTTAGTACACACCGACAATATATCTATCTAAACTTACTTATAAATGTAACTTTGTCTGAGTGTTTGTGTCTGTGTGTGTGTGTATCCGTTACTCCGAAACGGCTGAACCGTTTTACTTTAAAATTTACACAGTTGTACTATAAGCGTCTGCGAGTGTTCTTCGCTAGGTTTTGTGTTGAGGTACTCCCGATAAATATCGAAAATCGATAATCGAAAAAATCGGGTTATAGAAGGAGTGATCCGATTTTAATCAAATTTCATACACTCATAAATAAAGACATAAGAAAGGATATTCAGAAGTTTCTGGGTTGCAGTTCTTACAATAGTGCAGAAAATCGATAATATATATATAAAAAAGGCAAGATGTTTGTGTGTGTGTCTGTTTATCTGCCTGTATGTTTGTATTTTTTCAGCCCTTTTATTTTAGTTTTTGCTTCGGGTTTGGTTCTAAGTATGTATAATTGTATTTCTTAATCTCAGCCATGATACCATTTACTCAGAGGACTTATTTAGTCTTCAAAATTCAGTTTACGACGAAAAAAACTTATTTGATATCGATACCAGGAAATCAAAATTTGAGTTACATCCATTCCTTTTTCTTTCAGTCTAAGGTTTCACTTTAACCGGAAACAGCTATTGCTTTTTAGTCTTTCGTGCCAACGTCCAAAGAGTCTGAACTCCAGGACCATGGATTAGCTTTAAAGCTTTCATTACACCCGAGCAACGCTGGGCTATACTGCTAGTATATATATATATATATATATATATATATAAATCTTTACTTACTTCTTTTTTTACTGCATATCAATCTAAAGAGCGCTAAGGTCACATCTTAAGAAACAGTATATTCATACAAACATGAAATCCATAATGGTCGATATTACTTTAATCTTATACAACATCATTTGCAACCAGATACTTCAAATTCTCGAAACACTTATCTAAAAAATGCACTAAAAATTACATTAAGCATGATATCCTATAGTGTAGACAACATCATCTTGAATATCCATAACTAAAAAACAGATATAATAAAAGATTTCTATTAAAAGTTTGTTACAGGGCTAAACATACTGATATTACACCGTAGCTTTGCTTGATATGACGTCTTCTGATGTAAAATACTTGTATCGTAACAATCTTTGACAGAAAGGTCAATACGAATTTAGTTTGGGTTCATCATCATCTGATAAATAATACCAATTTTTGTTCCTGAAGATGACTAAAGAATGGTCGAAACTCTAGAATTAATAGTATGAAATACGGAAATTCCTGCATATACTTCATTGATTGATATGTGTTTTACGGCCTATCAACTCTATTTAATGGTTATTTAACGTCAGAAAATATTTTTCGATTGTAAGATTTTTTTTTAATAATAATGTTTTACTGATAAACGCATAACTGGGAGAAGAGAGGTGGGTCCATACCTCTTCCCCGACATGAATTTGAACTCAGCCCTTAGATTTCTAATTCCGTTCCAATTCTGTTATCCATTACGTTACCCACATATCCAAGGCTTACAGCACCTGGTATTCCCAAGCGGTCACTCATATAGGTACTAACCAAGCACGACATTGCTTAACTACGGAAATCGTACGAGAACTGGTGATTCAATGTTATATGGCCTTGAAACAACTAATCACTTTCTTGTTCGAACCTAAATAAGAAAGTGTCTTTTGAAGACATTAACAGACACGTTTCCTCCCTAAAACATCGAATCGCCTAATGCGGAAGCAAGTCGTATGTTACATTGGCTGTCCTATCAATCAATCCACAAAACACGTGTCTTCCAACTTTAATGCCCACTTAGTATAGGTACTTGCAACATATTAGACTTTAGTTAAAACTTAAAACAGTTTTATGTGTTATGTCTCGAAGGCTGTCACAATGCGTTGAATGAAATAAAGGAAGGTCGGGAGGTGTTTGTATGACCTGTTTATTATGATATTTCGAGACTATAATCTCATCATCAGAATGGCAGAGAAATCCTCAGAATGACCGTGCTTTTAGCTGTCCATCTATGAATGGCTGGCTTTATCCACTGCTGCTGTACGTGTGTGCGTGTATGTACGTGTGCGCGTGTGTGTGTGCGGGTGTGTATCTATGTGTGTTCTAGTTGTTTTTTTATGGTCCAATGGTGTGTGTGTGTGAGAGAGAGAGAGCGTTTGTGTGTGTGAGTGAGTGTGTATGTGTGTGTATTCAAGTTGGGGTTTTTATTGGTCTGATGGAATCAGTTCGTAGGATCTAGGAGTTGATGTGACTTTGACCGGGTCAAAGAATATCAGTTACATTGCTGTTGTCTTATCTGTCTGATTTATCTGGTGGTGTTTGCTCGTTGCTCTGTTTTTTTTTTTTTTTATTCAAATTTACGTATTATCAAATTCAGCTGGTTTTGTTGTCATTATGACCTAAAAGAGGCCGCATCTCAAGCCCATATATATAAAGGCAAGGTGTTTGTGTGTGTGTCTGTTTATCTGCCTGTATGTCTGTATTTTCTTCAGCCCTTTTATTTTAGTTTTTGCTTCGGGTTTGGCTCTAAGTAGATATAATTGTAGTTCTTAGTCTCAGCCATGATACCATTTACTAAGAAGACTTATTTAACCTTCAAAATTCAGTTTACGATGAAAAAACTTATTTGATATCGATACGAGAAAATCAAAATTTAACTTACATCCATTCATTTTTCTTTCAGTCTACGGTTTCGCTTTAACTGGAAACAACTAATGCTTTTTAGTCTTTCTTGCCAACGTCCAAAGAGTCTGAGATCCAGGACCATGGATTAGTTTTCATGCTTTCATTACACCCGATCAACGCCGGGCTATACTGCTAGTATATATATATATATATATATATATATATATATATATATATATATATATCCAGGTGAAGAGGACCCAAGTTTTACTATTTTGAGTGGCCCGGCATTTATTTTATTATAAGCAGTGCCCAATATAATAAAAATTATAGAGCTTAACATAATCATATAATTATGAATTAATTTTACATTGCGACCCGGTAATTTCTATGTTTCGAGGTAGATTCTCTTCATTTACGCAATGTTGGATTTTGGTTGTGAAAATTATTTGCATCCAACATCGCCTGATGAAGAGAATCTATCTCGAAACATAGAAATTACCGTGTCGCAATATAAAATTAATTCGTAATTATATATATATATATATATATGAGGGCTTCAAAAGTCTGATATCGGTTCGTATTAATAAATACCGTATGATCGAACAATTAGAATTTATTTTAATTAATTTTTCCTCCTTCTTAACCAATCTGTCTTTTCTCGTCTGCCATCCCATCGAACTGTTCTTTTAGTATGACGGTTTCGATGTTCAAAATTAACGTGATGGAAATCCCGTGGTGGCTTACTCATTGTATATACGTTTTAATGTAACGGCCTGAGTTTTGCCAAAGTCGTAGATCTCTAAGGGATAAGTATGAACGAGGAGACTGAGGTGATTAGACGAACAATAATGTAGAAGACGCTTATGTGTTCTTTTTTCTGGGGTCCTTCTTCTTCATGTGCCGTGTCCCTTCAGGACGCAGGCAATCATGGCTCTTCCCAATTTCCTGTTCTTTGTATCTCTTAAAAAATTTTGTCTTTCTGTTATTTCTCGTCAAGCCTATTTCTCTCATTCAGTATATTATAGGTTGTTTTCCTCTGCTGCTTCTCTCTCTTCTAACTTTATTCACTCTCTTTTCTCTCTCTTCTAACTTTATATACTCTCTCTCTCTCTCTCTCTCTCTCTCTCTCTCTCTCTCTCTCTCTCTCTCTCTCTCTATCTGTGTGTGTGTATGTTAATCTTATTCTTTGTTTGGCCACCTGAGTCATTTTTCTCTGATCTTTTTAATTAATCTATCTTCCATTTTTATTAGTTTCCTCTCATCAGCCAAACGTGTTTCTTTTCCTTCTTTCTCATTCCATTCATATAATGTGAACAACATTGTAGATTTATGTTTACTTATCTGTTACATTAAAAACTATTAAAAGGCCAAAGTGTTGGTTTTCAAGAAATTTGATATTAACGATATTTGAAATGGTCCATTTTTCTTCCCACCTGGTTATTAAAAAAACTGAAAATGACTTATTTCATAGATAGATAAATAGATAGATATAAAAAGGAAGAGACTAAGAGAAAGAAAGAAAGAAAGAAAGAAAGAAAGAGAGAAAGAAAGAAAGAAAGAACCGTGATAGATAGATAGATAGATAGATAGATAGATAGATAGATAGATAAACTAACAAAAATATAATAGATAAAAATAATAGATACAAAGTAAAGGACTACCATATATAAATAGAAAGAAAGAAAGAAACAAACAAACAAACAAACAAAGAAAGAAAAATACTGAAAAAGCATTCGCACCTGAAGCTCTAATACGAATATTTCAGAGTGTTTAGGTGTCAAACTGGGGAGAGTACAGTATATTTAGAAAGAGGTGAATATGTCTAATGTGGGTTACGAAGGTACGGCAACTCTTTCACGTACACACACGAACATGTGTGTGTGTGTGTGTGTGTGTGTGTGTGTGTGTGTGTGTGTGTGTGTGTGTGTGTGTGTGTGTGTGTGTGTGTGTGTGTGTGTGTGTGTGTCACAGACAAAGGTTTGGTACCACCTCATATCTATTTAAAAAAAACACCATAAAATTAAATATTTAAGTGCCGGTATAGTTTGTGGTCTACCTTTTGAATGTGGCCCACGAAATTCGTTCAGTGGTATAGTATGTGGCCTGTCCTAAAAAGCGTATTATAAGGAAGTATTATAACTGTCTGGTTAGGGTTATGGTTAGGGTTTAGATTAAGTCACGGTTAGTATTTGGATTAGGGTTAGGGAAAATAATTAGTTTGAATAAATAGCGGAATACTTATATCTATAAATATACTGTTACTGAGGTAGGACACATTCAAATCGGCTAGGCAACATACTATACCATAATCAAAGCAGTAGGCCACATAATAAACCAGGATCAAAGAGATAGGCCACATGATATACCAGGATCAAAGAGGTAGACCACATACTATACCAGGACCAAAAAGATAAGTAGGACACATTCAAACCGGGTAGGCAACATACTATACCATAATCAAAGCAGTAGGCCACATAATAAACCAGGATCAAAGAGATAGGCCACATGATATACCAGGATCAAAGAGGTAGACCACATACTATACCAGGACCAAAAAGATAAGTAGGACACATTCAAACCGGGTAGGCAACATACTATACCATAATCAAAGCAGTAGGCCACATAATAAACCAGGATCAAAGAGATAGGCCACATAATATACCAGGATCAAAGAGGTAGACCACATACTATACCAGGACCAAAAAGATAAGTAGGACACATTCAAATCGGCTAGGCAACATACTATACCATAATCAAAGCAGTAGGCCACATAATAAACCAGGATCAAAGAGATAGGCCACATGTTATACCAGGATCAAAGAGGTAGACCACATACTATACCAGGACCAAAAAGATAAGTAGGACACATTCAAACCGGGTAGGCAACATACTATACCATAATCAAAGCAGTAGGCCACATAATAAACCAGGATCAAAGAGATAGGCCACATGATATACCAGGATCAAAGAGGTAGACCACATACTATACCAGGACCAAAAAGATAAGTAGGACACATTCAAACCGGGTAGGCAACATACTATATCATAATCAAAGCAGTAGGCCACATAATAAACCAGGATCAAAGAGATAGGCCACATGATATACCAGGATCAAAGAGGTAGGTCACATACTATACCAGAATCAAAAAGATATTTTTTGTATTTTTTACGTAAAAGATAATACTCCAGCAATTGCTAAGGGTATAAATAGTTAGAAAAGGTATTAATCCATCATTTCTCCCAAATATCAGTTGAACAACAAAATAAGCTGGACCCTCAAGTCTTGGAAGGCAACCAGTGTCAGAAAAAGAAAACTATATTTCAAACTATTGACAAACCGATGAGAAATTACTTCACTATCTTTCCCAGTAATGCATGGCAAATCACAGCTAATACAGAAAATTAATCAGTAGAGAGCCAAAATCATTTTCGTTTGAAGTAACGTGGCTTTTTAAGATAAGTAAATGGAAACGGGATGTGCGTTGTGTTGCATTGGATATCGGCTAGGAACCGAGTTCAAATTCCAGCTGAATTCATTGCCTTCACTTACGCTCAAATACCCTTGGGAAAGGTATTAATCCGTCTATTCCTTCCAGTTATGGGTTAAATAACAGGACAGATTGGGTTCTATAGCCTTGGTCGGCAATCAGTCTACCGCAGAAAGCAATGGCAACCTACTGCGGGATAATCTTCTGCCCAGTCAGTCATGTCTCTTTCGAGACATGATCGCCCAAGCGTGTATCACGTATGGCACTTAACTGACTGAAATAAAAACGAAAAATAAGTTAATATTGAACATCAGGAAGAAACAGCTGAATTTCCTAGGACATGCCATGAAAAAAGCGGGCTTGGAAAACCTGGTACTAATAGGCCAGAAAGAGGGGAAAAGAAGCTGGAGAAAGCAGCGGAATACATATTTGAATGACCTAATCAGTTGGATGATGAAAATAGGGTTGCATGGAGTAACAGGAGAAGGCGTGCTAAGAGCCACCAGGGATAGGGAGACGTGGATAGCCATGATCGCCTACGTCCTGAAAGGACAGAGCACATAGATGAAGAAGAACAGAATATGGAAACGTTCTCACTAAAAGAGAAACCTTATATATTTTATTTCTCTTGTTTCTGTTTAGTTTAAGGTCATATTCAGGGGTGAGGTGCGTTAATGCCAACTTTGCTAGGAGAAGGGTTAACAAGAAATAAAATACATAAGTACATAGCATTTTCTTGAAACTCTTTTGTTCCCTTTTAAGAGAAACACTATATAAAGAAAATTGATATTCACCCGAGTTGGAAATGTCGGATTTCACAGATAAGTGCTTTATTTCTCGGCAAAAGAATGATAGGTCTAAGTTGAAAAACTAGCGATAACAATTGAAAGTAATCCATCTCCGTGTTTTGAGTATCAGGTGCCATCTTATATTTCTCTGGACGCTATCCATCTATACAAGGTAACATTTCTTTAAGAAATTATGTCAGCTAAATATAACTTTCCCACATTTGCCGAACGGCTAATATATTTTTCCTGTCTCGATTAATCTTCAACTTACGCAGGAAACCCTTTTCAGGAAATATCAAGCAAACTTGAGTATCTAAAGAATCGGTTAAGCAGCCTTGATGGAAATTGATAATCAGAGCAGAGCTTACGGCATATGCATGAGCACATTCACTCACGTGGGATTACTCAGTCGCCATCGAGCGAACCTATATACTGTGTGACAATCGAATTAACTAAGAGAGAATAAGAAGTCTTTAGACGGAGCCAGAAACCAATTCTAAATAGAAAACAACGGGTAAGCCTCTACTCCTTTTCAAAGAAACTGGAGAGAAGTGTAAACCGGACGATAGGCGAATCTATCTCCTCTCGAATAGAACATTGTGTTATATCATTAATAGGCTCTTATATGAAAATGGATAATATTAAGTTAAGATTTCCGAGAAGCACTAAAACACGACAATATTTCCCTCCTCTCACGCTCATGGAGAGAGAGAAAATAGCGAGACAGCGTCGGCTAAGTTCATTCTCTTTACTTCTCCATATTAAACTTTACTTCAAGGTATGAAAGCTCTTGCCGAGTTTTCGCTCTTTAACAGTAGCTTATTATTTTATTTTGTTTCAATAATATTGTCATCGAATACTGAAGAATGTATATATATATCCTCTCTATTATTATAAAAACCTTTGTGTATTAGTTCGTGTATATATATATTGAATCCATAGCTATATATATATATATATATATATATATATATATATATATTCTAAACATATACTGTTAAATATAAGAGACAATGGATGTCTATTATGTTTAATCATGAGCCGTTCTAAACGTCGTATTTTGGCTTTAATTTCAGTTGAAAACAAAGACAAAAATCTCCAACATTTGGATGTTTTAATAATTTGGTTCTAAGCTTTCGGCTCACATAAGCCAACTTCAGAGAGGTTATTAAGACGGTAATACAGTAACATCCACCATCACCGACGATTTTATTTTGTTTTGACATAAAACTCCGCTAAGCAACGGCAATAGTTATCAAAAATAACAAACGCAGTTCGCAAATTTGCAATGCGGTTCTATGACGTCACACTACATGATAGCGCGAAATGACAACAGAACCATGTTTTCAAATGCAATGTAACGTGTTATGACCAGATTTAAAGGTGATTTTATTTAGTGTGGGTTATTTAGATTTAATGTACATGGACTTCAATATCTGAAGGTTCTTTTTACAGTTGGAGAATTTTTGTCTTTGTTTTCAACTGAAATTAAAGCCAAAATACGACGTTTAGCTCCCTTGAGTCACTACTGCATGAATTTACTCGAGCTACTAGACTAGCGACTAGATCCCACTCTTTTACAGTGAAACCAGTCAAATGTTACAACAACTTCTACTCTAATAGCTTCTTTTCTCGCACGTCCCGCCCGTGTATACTTGCTTCCCTGAAAGCTACAATCTCCAAGAAGTTAAATGCAAAGTCACTTGCCATCTCTTATCTTCTTGACCCACATCCTTTCTATGACAACCATTGTATCATGTTATTCTTCCTTTCCATTCCAATCTCATGTAGCCCTCTTCACATCTGTATTCTCATCCTTTTCTTACTCATTTTCTGACTCCCCGGAAACGTGTTCCTCTTTCTCATCACTCACCTCTTCTGTAACCTCCTGCGCACCCGTGGTGCTTGGGGTGAAATGATTTTTAAAAAATGTAAGATACTCAGTAGTAAGTACAACAATGTATATATGTTGCCGTCATTTTAGACGCCATATCGATATTTGGTTGTCATTTCTGACATTTTATAAATACAAGTCCATACTTTTTAAATGAAAAAGCCTGAAACAAAAAGTTATTTTTAAAAAGGAGAGAGATAAGCCGAAAGTCAAAACCTATAGTTGAGACCTATACCTACAATGGTTGCTTCATAATAATTTTATTGGCTGTAAAATAAAATTTCTCATTGTATATACTTTTTAGCTAAATTTATTTCGGTTTTATTTCTATTTTATTTCTTACGAATTCTTTGAGGAGGTTTAAAAAATTTATGCTTCAGTAGAAATTATGTTGAAAATCAGTGAATCATGGTGATAAAAAATCTGTCCTTTAAACCCTCCTCTCTCTTCTCTCTTTTTCTCTCCCTCTCTCTCTCTCTCTCTCTCTCTCTATATATATATATATATATATATATATATATATATATATTCTCTAATTCTGTTTCTTTTTATAATTCTTACTTTCGTTCTGTTTATCATTTCATCTCTATCCCTTTCACTCTTTCTCTCAGTCTATCTATCTATCTATCTATCTATCTATCTATCTATCTATCTATCTATCTATCTATCTCTTGTCCTCTCGCTTTTTCTGTCTTTTTTCCTCTCATCCATACTTATTTCATTTTCTTTGTCTATACTTTTTTCAATGTTTTTCTCCCTCTCTCTACTTTTCCATTTCTTTCTTTTTTAATGTATTTCTTTTTTTTCGCGGTCGTTCTCTTTTTCCTTATTTCTTTCTTTCTTTCTTTCTTTCTTTCTTTCTTTCTTTTCGTTATTGCTTTTTGATTGTCTCTTTCCTTTTTATTTTCTCTCTCCCACCTTGTGTCCTTATTTTTCACTTTACTTCTTCTACTCTTTTCTCTTTGTTTTTTCTGTCCCATAATGCAGCTGAATATACCAGGTGCAATGGATAAATTGTCTTCTACATAACATCTCATTTTAACAGAACTACTTACAAATATTACACAAAAATATCTTGAAATACTAAAGACAAGTTTATTCAATAAAATCGCCAAGGCCTCCAGACGACTTCAGAATATCCTGTAACTCTTCTGAATGGTCTCCTTGTTTAAGTTAGTTAATGCTACTATAATCCTTAAATTTAGCTTATCATTGGTGTAACAAGAAATTTTGTTGATGACTGGCTCAATTGTATCCTAAATATAATAAACAAAAGGTTACACTGTGGGTAGTTAGATGGGTAGTTGTAAGCTTGTGTGTAGTCACAGAACTTGTCTGACAACGTTAACTCTGTGCTACTGCTTGTGTGACATGGGGTAGAGTCCTTTTGTCAGACATAAAAACCACCAAATCAGCAACCACCATCTTAACCTAAAAATGCATTTAATTTAAGACTTCGTGTTAAGTCGGATACCCTGTGAAAAGATAAATGGGGTCATAAAGCTGCCATCACTAGTTATCACTCCAAACGTCTTCGTAATCACCATTGACCAACTATTAACACCCTAACAGTGTGAATTATTCATATTAGAGCTTCCGGCACGAATGCCAATCAGTGCGGTACGCTGTTTCCAAATGTATGGTGTAGGGAATTACGTCAAGGCGATCTTTTTTCTCGCAGGCGGTGCCTAACTAACCCTACTATAATGTGCAATCGATAAAATCAAAAACAAACAACGCACATGCGCGAAATTAAAATATGAAATCGCTCCTTGTATATATTGATATTAGATAACAGTTAAGAACACTTTTTTGTTTCTTATAAATTATTGTGTTTCTTAATGCTTAGCTTAATCGCTTTTAGAAGTCATCTTTCGCTATTTCAATGTGCCATTGTATTTCGATGTCATATTTCTGTTGTCCATTATGATAATTCTCAGATTGAAATTTTATTCTAGCTTGGTTCCAAGGTCTCCAATTCGTGACTTTAACCTTGCCAAACACATTATATTGCGTGCATATATATATATAATTTATAAAAGATTTCTGATTTATTACAATTCCACTGGGTAATACATATTTCACCGCATAATCGTGTTATATTGCGACTCGTCAGACCCAAATGGTACACCAGTTGATCCTCAAAATATCCTTCAAAAAAAATTTTTACACGGAAGCTCACATGTTCATACTTACAATAGACATTTGTAACGGTTATTTACAAAAGAATTTCTCGCTCATTTAAAAAGAAAGCCAAAGAATAGAAAAAAGCAAGGATAAAGAAAAAGTAGACGATTGATTAATGGAAAGAAAAGATAAAAAGAAGAAAGGAGAGAAAAAAGAAAAAAAGAAAAGACAAAGAAACACAATAAAAAAATTGTAATAAATCAGAAATATTTTATAAATTGTATTACTCTGTTAAATTAAATAAATAAATTTAACATTGAGTTCTTTTGATTTCGTCTCTATCGGAATTTACCTGGATAGTATACCAAGTGTGCTACGTTATATATATATATATATATATATATATATATATATATATATATATATGCGCATGCACAGAATATGTGCGTATGTACAGTTGTACATATATATTTTTATATGTGTAAAAACGTGCGTTTGTTTTTATATAAGCTGAGGTAATAACTTTTTCATCATCGTAATAAATGAGATCAAAGAAACGGATTTATGATTGATGCCGCGTTCATGTGTAAAACTAAATACGAAATGTCCTTCGAAGGTTTGATTTAGGTTTCTTTTTCCTATCTGATCGAGAAAATATTTCTGGGCAAACGTGAATTCCAGGTTTAAAGAGGGAAGTCGATCATGTGAACGCTGGTATCCACCTAAAAATCTTTACCGCAAGCATTAGTGATATTCACTTGTCTTCTGCGATTTGTGTGGGAGAAACTGTTGCTATCGTTGAAAAGCCTCATAAATCTTCGTTCAAGAAAAGTCAATCCTTGAATACACACACACACACACACACACACACACATATATATATATATATATATATATATATATATATCCGAGTTGGTATAGAACGAAGAATTCTTTCAACGTCCAAAACATTAATTTAAAACAGTGCTCGATATATAATATACTATATATAGCTGTGAGTATTTATTATAAATTATACTTTAGAACATGTACATAATTTCTCTATATCTAATCGCTACGAAAGCACGTTCGTTTCAGCATTGGGTAACCAATGCCTCTTCAAGCGAAAACCAGAGGCATGAAACGAACGTGCCTTCGTAGCGATTAGATATAGAGAAATTATGTACATGTTCTAAAGTATAATTTATAATATATATATATATATATATATATATATATATATATATATATATATATATATATATATATATATATATATATATATATATATATATATATATATATATATATATATATATATATATATATATATATATATATATATATATATATATATATATATATATATATATATATATATATATGTTCATTTGAAAATGAGTTATTTTTGCAACCTAGATTTCAACCTTTCGGTCTGTTCAGGCTAATTACAATAACTTGCGTTTTTAGTAGGTATTATTTAATAGTTAATCGCCTAATATTTATTATAAATCGCTTGAAGATATCGAAAGTTTGAAACGTAGGTTACGCAAATAACATATTTCCAAATGAAAAATATTCAAAGATTCTACAATATAACTGTATTGAACACTTTTTAATACAACTGTGTACTAGTTTAATTTAATTATGACCAAAAACTAACTAACTATATACATTTACCCCTCCCTTCAATATGATGGTTAAAATTAAATTGGGAAAAAAATTCTTAAACCTAATCAGCAAACACTTCCCCCAAACTAATCCTCTTAGCAAAATATTCAATAATAATACACTTACGTTACGCAATAGTTGCACGGATAATTTAGAAAAAAATAAAGTCCTTAACAAGTATAAAGATAAAAAAACACAGTAAATTACAATGCCCAACTAGATCACACCAAGGACAAAAGAACTAATACCAGCGGATGTAATTGTAGAAATCCTAAATATTGCCCTTTGCATAATATTTGTCTAGTTAGCTCCACAGTTTATCTTTGTACCGTCTCCACAATTGAAAATCCACATAATATAAAGGTTTATATTGGTTCTACTAAAACCCGTTCAAAACTCGCTGGTATCAACACACATTGTTTTTCAACAGTAGTTCTTATGACTACAGCACTTCATTATCTAAATATTGTTGGTCTTTAAAAGAAAAAGACAAAATACCCACTGTTAAATGGAAAATCCTTACAAAGGCCCGAACTTGTAACTCCCTCCGTGCACCTTGCTTCCTCTGTCTTAACGAAAAATTAGAAATTATCAAATTTAGTGACAAGGTTAAACTATTAAACCAGAGAAATGAGCTCACTGTTCATTGTAAACATAGTTCAGCATTTACATTAAAATCCGGTTTATAATATTGAGAAATTAAGGAAAATCTCATTAACTGCCTTTATATATATATTAAAAATACAGAAGAAAAACATATCTGAGACAACGTGATTCGTCCTCTGTGAAACTTTAACAAGGCAATTGTAAAGATTTCATTTTTTCATTACTTTTATAAAAGTTGTTAGTTTTTTCGAATTTTTAAAAATTAAAAACGCTCACAAATATATTTTCGGCAAACTAAAAGTCAAAGGAAATTAGGGAGGAATACTGCTTCCTTCTTATGTTGTTTCTTCAGGATGGAGGCGATAATGATCCACCACATCTTCCTTTCCCTTGTAGCTCTTAATATATTTTTGTTATTTCTTCCATCCATTTGCTTAAGTTCACCAATTATGTAAGTTATGCTATTTAACGCCTCATAGACAAAACTGAGTAAATCTGATTGTTGATTTTTTTTAATTATACAATTATTATTTATATTAATTTAATTTACGAAATTAAGCGATGTATTATATATTTAGAATGTTAGAAGGTTTTACATTTAACGAAATTTTAACAAAAATCCTTTTTGTTAATTTTATAGTCAAGTATGTAGTTTAGGAAAGGAGTATTTTAACAGTCATACTTTTAGTAATATATTATTTTTACACACATATATAAAGTATATTTGGGCATCAATCTTTCTTTCAAATATGTTTCGTTGAATAAGACAGGCAATAAAACTTTGATTATTTTTTTATTTAGTTTTTTCTAATATTTTTTCAATTTATCCCCCATTCGGTGGGAGTAAAGGGGTGTAGAAATAGTCCGCAGTTTCTGCTTAATATGTAGTTTTTGCGATTTCTAAATAGCAGGAGTGTTCATTCCAAACACCGCGAATTGAACTTGGCTGTTCTTCAAGTTGGACTCGAGTTGGCCTCCATTTTAAAAACTTTTCCGCTACTGAATAAGTTGAGAGTTATACTGGGTACCAGATGTTTTATGTAAAGACCTGTCCCACAGCGAGAAAATCTTCTTTGTGCATTGTTGCACATTGTGAGTGGTTAAGTAACTTTTTATGGCACTTTGGTCAGATAGTCGACACGTAAGGTTTCCTTGCTCAAGAAGGTTCTGGTATGACCGGTATAGCTAATTAATCTATGACAAGAAAGAATTGGACTAGTTAGTTAAATTGATACACTATATTAGTAACCGCTAGTTTAGATTTTATAGTGTTATTTTGATTAGTGACAACAAAGCTAGCGGTTTTGCCAAAATTTTTAAAAAATGATTGTATTTTGGCCTGAAGCGTTCAACCATATTATAAATCGAACATAACGTATTTTGTAATTATCGTGTTCGATATCAAGAGATAATATATTCATTGAAAATAAATGAGGTAAATTTTTGATTTGTTCCCCGAAGGCCTTTACCCCTTCAAATCTTTCCAAAAGACCCTTATTTCCGTGCAAATGTATATGCTGAACTCAAATTGATAATTGTTTATTAAAGAAATCTATCTTTTTTCATGTTAACGACCAGAAAAATATCGAATTTCTTTTCGCCGTTTATCTCACCCCGTAACCACGCTTCAAAAATTACTGCAGAATGACTTCACGCGTAGTTTGCCGATTTTTTCGCCTATTTACTTCCTTTGTGCAATTACTACGCGAAAATTGAGTTCCGAATCAAAACAAATCGCGGAGTAATTTCCAAAAGGAAGTAAATAGGCCGAAATAAGTATCCTACGCCTCAAGTCATTCAGCGGTGAATCAGATATAAGAACGGTGGTAAGGGGTGAGATATAGTCCGTTTTTTCTGGTCGATAACATGAAAAAAGGTAGGTTTCTTCAATAAACAATTATCGATTTGAGTTCAGCATATACATTTTCACGGAATTAAGGATGTTTTCGAAAGATTTGATGGGGAACAAATCAAAGCTTTACCTTATTTGGAACCGAAAGTGAATAAAAACAAACGTAATATGAATTTATTATTTATTAAAAATGTAATCACCTTAATTTTCAACGACTGCAGCTCAACTTGAAGGCAAATATTCAATTCTACATTATAAAAAATCTAGATTTTTCCCTAAAAAAACAATCTTGAAAGACTATTTTCAACTTCTTCCTTATTTCTGATTGATCGGCCATTTATTAAATGTTCGATACAAATGTAAATCTGTAGGTGCGATATTTGGTGAGTATGAAAAGATATGGACGGAACTCTCATTCTTACGATATTATTTTATTCTTGAATTTGTTTCACAAAGTTTGTTTTTGCATTGTCACGTTGGAGAATAACACCTTTTCTATTTACTATAAGAGTATAGATAGATAGATAGATAGATAGATAGATAGATAGATAGATAGATAGATAGATAATGAAGGTTGATTAGATAGATAGATAGATAGATAGATAGATAGATAGATAGTGAAGGTTGATTAGATAGATAGATAGATAGATAGATAGATAGATAGATAGATAGATAGATAGATAGATAGATAATGAAGGTTGATTAGATAGATAGATAGATAGATAGATAGATAGATAGATAGATAGATAGATAGATTGTATAATAGATAGATAGATAGATAGATAGATAGATAGATAGATAGATAGATAGATAGATAGATAGATAGATAGGTAGTTGATTAGATAGATAGATAGATAGATAGATAGATAGATAGATAGATAGATAGATAGATAGATAGATAGATAGATAATGAAGGTTGATTAGATAGATAGATAGATAGATAGATAGATAGATAGATAGATAGATAGATAGATAGATTAGATAGATAGATAGATAGATAGATAGATAGATAGATAGATAGATAGATAGATAATGAAGGTTGATTAGATAGATAGATAGATAGATAGATAGATAGATAGATAGATAGATAGATAGATAGATAGGAAGGATTAGATAGATAGATAGATAGATAGATAGATAGATAGATAGATAGATAATGGGAAGGTTGATTAGATAGATAGATAGATAGATAGATAGATAGATAGATAGATAGTGAAGGTTGATTAGATAGATAGATAGATAGATAGATAGATAGATAGATAGATAGATAGATAATGAAGGTTGATTTAGATAGATAGATAGATAGATAGAGATAGATAGATAGATAGATAGATAGATAGTGAAGGTTGATTAGATAGATAGATAGATCGATAGATAGATAGATAGATAGATAGATAGATAGATAATGAATATTGATTAGATAGATAGATAGATAGATAGATAGATAGATAGATAGATAGATAGATAATGAAGGTTGATTAGATAGATAGATAGATAGATAGATAGATAGATAGATAGATAGATAGATAGATAAAATTCAATAAATCATCAATATTACTATTGAATTGTCTTTATGAAAATAGCTCGCAGTACCAATAATTTAATATAGAGAATTAGACTAGAAATAATAATAACAATTTGCAGTTAAATGATGAACGCTAAGACTCTATTCAAATTTGTCTGACGATTCACTTTCTAGACGTTTGAGTGATATATATTAGTAGTTATTAGTTGTGATTATGTGTGTGTTTGTGTGTGTGTGTGTGTGTGTGTGTGCGTGTGTGTGTGTGATTCCACAGTCTAATTGAAGCTAAATCAGTACTGTAGAATCATTTGTGGTCGAGAGGTCTAAGATGCACCAGACCAATTAATGGCTTCCCCTATTTTGTTAGAATCCTACCGAATGCCACCATTTTCGAAACAAAATTTCTCTTAAATAATCAGTCCAGTAAATATATATATATATATATATATATGTGTGTGTGTGTGTGTGTGTGTGTGTGTGTGTGTGTGTGTGTGTGTGTGTATACTTTTTAATAAAAAAGGAAAATATAGCTACACAAATAAGAATATAGATTAAAAATAATGTTCAAACAAATAAATTAAATATGTCGGTTGTTAACTCCATTTCGTTAATCTCCAGAATTTATATATATATATATATATATATATATATATATATACGCAGACAGATCTGTTTTGCTGTATCACAGCTCATCAGTCCGGTTTGAAATATATATATATAC
The DNA here is from genome assembly GCA_037127315.1 of Ascarosepion bandense. Lineage (NCBI taxonomy): Eukaryota > Metazoa > Mollusca > Cephalopoda > Sepiida > Sepiidae > Ascarosepion > Ascarosepion bandense. Next base: position 102,482 of record JBBBDQ010000727.1, on the reverse strand, counting down.
CGTCGGCTTTATTACGTTTGGCGTTGATGACTAAATTTACCACCAACGTTTAAGTTTAGGATTAGAAGCTTCCAGTTTTACCAAAACCTGTTCCCGTCAACCATTACTTATCGCCATTTGCAGGTATTGGTCACAGGTGAAAGAAATTCAGATTAGAAGAAAGTGCCGAAGGCGCAGATTTGTTTAAGGTGGACCTCAACCTGCCAGGAGGTGACCTACACAGTTGATTTTATGATTTTCCTCTGCAGCACATATGGAATGAGACGTGCAGAATCTAGTTATGAAACTGCAGCTGACTGCTCTGTCTGTTATCATTTCGTGTGCGCCTTCTGTATCATATCCGTCATGCGTAGCCCTCTATATCCGTCAGTTCGATAGTTGAGATCTGTTGTAATCATCATCTGCTTGTTCTATCGTTGGTGTCCTTGGGGTTTTACGCGCTTAATCTTGTTCCTCGTTTTCGATCTTGCCGCCAAGAGTGACCCTAGCAGAAGATTATAACACCCGACGACATCGCTCTTAGAGTAGTTGAACTACGCAACCCTTCCACCAGCACGTCAAGGAGCGACAGTCATATATATATATATATATATATATATATATATATATATATATATATATCAGTCAGTCAGCTAAGTGCCATACGTGATACACGCTTCGGTGATCATATCTCGAAAGAGACATGACTGACTGGGCAGAAGATTATCCCGCAGTAGCTTGCCATTATTTTCTGCTGTAGACTGGTTGCCACCCAAGGTTATAGAATCCAATCTGACCTGTTATTTAACCCATAACTGTAAGGAAGAGACGGATTGATACCTTTGTCAAGGGTACTTGCGCATAAGTGAATGCAACAAATTCAACTAGAATTTGAACTCGGTTCCCCGATTTCTTGTTCCGAGCCGATATCTACTGCACCACAACGTACATCCTAAGTAACTATTTTATAACAGAAAATTAATTTTGTTTTTATGTCAACTGCAGTTGTGTATTTGTATATGATGTTTCTAAGTGAAGATTCATATATATATATATATATATATATATATATAATAATAATAATAATAAAACCGACTCTGTACGTATTCTAATCTTAAAATGTTACACAAGTAATTTTTAAAGACCACGAATAACCAGCAGAATCTAACTCCGTTATTGTCCTCGGCTATAGAGCTTTGGACAAAGAGGGGAAAAAAAAAAGAAAACTGCGTAGGACCGACAATACATACGGTTCTTCACAGTAAAGAAAAAAAACCCTCGAACGGAACGAACCACCAGGAAAGAAAAGTGCTCGATACTAAACTAACCAAAAAGTGTTAACAAAAAGGCAGTTACGCAGAGCAAAAACACACGAAAAAAATCGCAAGATCGCCAAGACCTACCGCGGTTTCGCACAACGGCTCGTCAGCCGACGAGCCGTTGTGTGAAACCGCGGTAGGTGTGTATATATATATATATATATATACATATATTAATCTTCACTTAGAAACATCATATAGAAATGCACAACTCCAGCAAAAGTAATTATCTATTACAAGAAAAATTAAAACCACTAACCTCATAGTTAAAAATAATAATGCACTTGCAAGATCTAAATAGCAGAGAACCACAATTATCTACCAAATGTATTTTTGTAAATAATCACATTGGATTTGCTACATGTTAACAAAAAGGCACACGTTACATCCCTCTGATTATTGCTCTATTACTAGGTCTCATTTAAAAAGACACGGATACCTATCAAACTTTATCCGTAACATCTCTTATCCAATTAACTCCAGCCCTTTCTACATCACCCCGTGTATCTTGTTATTTTCCTTTCTCTCTTCCTTCGCAACTGTCTTCACTCCTATATTCACATCCTTCTCTTGTCCTTTCTCTTTCAGCAACCTGTAGCTGGTTCGCCTTTCTCATCACTCTCCTCCTGTCTAAAACTTTAACTCTGTAGCCCCCTGCGCATCAGTGGCGGTACCGCCTTGCTTGTGGTGAAATGATTAAAAAAGAAAAAAACATACTTGTTGATAATGCAAATATAATAACATCATCCACATTTTTAAAAACGCTAAAATAATTGAAACATTATTAATAAAAAAAAGCTTATACACAACAATATCAACTATAAACAATGTGCTGACTATATTTGAAAATTAAAACATCCTTATAACGCTAGATATATACATAAAACAGTCCATATATATGTTTAAAAGCAAAACAAAATTAATTTTTGATAATGTCTAAAGTTATAGCTAAAAGCGTCTGAATAAATAAAACATTCGTACAATTTTTATATAATACATGTACTGAAACGAAAAAAATTATAAGATCTTATAAAATCGTATATAAAAGAAAACTTTACCACAGCACCTTGTCTGTTATTTTTAACGAAAATATATATGTATGATTTTACGAAATGTGACGAAATGGAAATTAGCTCCGACATATTTTTAATTTGTTTGTTTGAACATTTTTTTAATGGATACTCGTATCTGAGTAGATAGTCTAGATACATACATAAAACAATCCATATATATATTTATTTAAACGTAAAACAAATTTATATTTGATAATGGCTAAAGTTATAGCCGAAAGCGCTTGAATAAATAAAGCATTCGGACTATCTTTATATAATTTTTCTACGGAAATGCAAAAAACATATAAGATCTCAGGAAAAATGATATGAAAAAAACTTAACCACAGCATCTTAACGATATTTGCTGAAAAGAGAGCTTACTGCCTAAATACATAATATATATATATATATATATATAGAGAGAGAGAGAGAGAGAGACAGAGACAGAGACAGAGAGAGAGAGAGAGAGTCGCCGACTGACGCCATTTCGGTCGGGTTTCAATCCTGGGTAAAAAAGCAACTGTAACTGTACTGATGAGCTGTGATACGGCGAAACAGATCTGTCTGCGGATGACAATATATATATATATATATATATATATATATATATATTATGGATTCTCCTGTCGATTTCGACGTATGAGCGTCTCAAAAACTAATTCCAGTTTCAGTGTTTATGTCTTTCATGGGACCTGAGCCCCGCCAGTGACTTGCAGGCGTGACCACAAGCCGTGCACGAAAATGTATTCAACGAAATGCCCCTTGGTCTGGCAGCTACTTCTTTCCTCTTTTTTCTTGGTTCTCTGAGCTTTTGTACTTTTTCTGATTCAAAAACTTGTAAGGCAATGTGACACGTCAATCTTCATAGTTTCCTGTCAGAAGCAATTTGTTCAAAAGTTGACAGTGGAATGTTAGCTGCTGCCAGCTTATACTTAAGCTTATCCTTGTACCTCAACAATGGGCGGCCAACACGCCTTTTACCATGATGAAGCTGACCGTACAAAAGTATTTTAGGCATTCTATCGTCACTTATTCTAACAACATGTTCAACCCAACGCAACTGACACTGTATAAGAAAAGTTTCAATACCACTGACACTACACCTTGCAAACAGATCAGCATTGGGCACCCTGTCCTTCAGGATAAATCCACATATTGTGCAAAGGCAGCGTTTGTGAAACACATCCAACTGCACGACATGTGAGCGGTAAGGGATCTAAGCCTCAGCACTGTACAAGAGAGTTGTCAAACAACAGCCCTGTAAATTCTGATTTTTGTTTCAAACTTTATACCTCTGTCATTCCACAAGCGGTGCCGAAGTTTACCAAAAGCTGATGTTGCCTTCGCTATACCATTTACAATTTCATCGTCAAGAGATCCGTTTGAGTTAACAATGGTATCTAAATATGTGAAACACTTAACATATTTCAAACTCTTCCCACCTACTGTAATGCAATCATCAGGAAATGAATGAACTGGAGGGTTTTGTTTCACACCATATACTTACCTTTGATGAGGAGGCGGCTGATGAACTACTTCATATATATATATATATATATATATATATATTGATTAACTGATTGTTTAATTACTTAGTTTTTGGTCATAATAAAATTACACCAGTGCATATTTGTATTAAAAAGTGTTCAATACAATTATATTGTAGAACTTTTGAATATTTTCCCAAATTTTGTAAATCGTCTGGAAACACCACTCATGGTAGAAACATAGGTCGCGTATTAACTTGTTTACAAATGGAATATATATATATATATATATATATATATATATATATATAGCAGGCCGATAAATTAAATTCGAAAAAGAATAATAATAATGATAAATTCATATTTATTTGGGCAGTAGACAAAATACAAGCATAACAAGAAATTGTTAAAAATCGAACATTTCCTAAGCGCCTGTGTTGTTTCTCAATGAAAAATTGAACTTAACATTTTGGTGAAAAAATAGTTAAAGAAAGAGATGTTACGTACTTGAAGATATGATGTAGAGCTCGTGATCATTATTGGACGGTTGAGCCTTGAATTGAGGATAAAGTATATTTATGGGTTAGTCTATATTGATTTAACCTAGCTTGGAGATGAAAGGTTAATGGTTTTCTTTTCTCATACGACTTCCCAATCAAACATTCCCTCCCTTTAATATATACAGGTTCAGATGGATAAATTATCGTCTAAAATACGCAAAAATATTACTTTTTCATTTTAACAGATATATTATTTCAAATTACACAAAATATCTGGGAATACTAAAAAGTAAATTTATTTAATAAAATCACCATCAGCTTCAACTATGGCCTTCAGACGACTTTTACTGATAAATGATATTTTGGCAAGTCGTTTTATCGAAAAGTAATCGTTATCGGGGTGGAGATAGAGCGATGATAGTTTAGTACAAATAGTCTATCTCTTTAACTGAGCAGGTTCATGCCGACTTCAAAGTTTTGTGAGGATACCACTATGATGTCTTTACTCATCAGATCGAGTTTTTTTTTTCTTTTTAATAGGAAGCAAAATTAGCCCCGATGAGTATGGATAACATAACGGTGTCCTCACGAAATTTCGAAGTCGACATGAACCTGCTCAGTTAAAGTGTCAAATTCTTTGCACTATATATATATATATATATATATATATATATTCTAAACATATACTGTTAAATATATGAGACAATGAATGTCTATTATGTTTAATAATGAGCCGTTTTAAATGTCGTATTTTGGCTTTAATTTCAGTTGAAAATAAAGACAAAAATTCACCAACATTTGGATAATACGCTCTCCCGTAGACTTACATGTCAGCTTTCTGATCAGAGCACAATCAAACAACATTTCTCAGAAAAACATAAAGATGTAGGTAATATCAGACAGATGTTAGTCAACAATACAATAATCCTTGCTCATACACACAGTAAAAAGAACCTTCAGATATTGGAGGCCATTAAATCCAAACAGCCCACACTTCATAAAATCACGTTTAAATCTGGTCATAACACATTACATTGTATTTGAATAAATGGTTCTGTTGTCATTTCGCGGTGTGACGTCATAGAACCGCATTACAAATTTGTGAACTGTGTTTGTTATTTTTGGTAACCATTACCGTTGCCTAGCAGAGTTTTATATCAACACAAAATAAAATCGTCGGTGATGGTGGATGTTATTGGGCTACCGTCTTAATAACCTCTCTGAAGATGGCTCATTTGAGCCGAAAGCTTAGAACCAAATTAATAAAAAATTATGCAAATGTTGGAGAATTTTTGTCTTTATTTTCAACTGAAATTAAAGCCAAAATACGACGTTTAGAACGGCTCATGATTAAACATTACAGACATTCATTGTCTCTTATATCTAACAGTATATGTTTAGAAAATTATTTGCTGCCTCGATACACTATATATATATATATATATATATATATATATAATGGTAGCAATAATCATACTTCTGTTTATTCACATTGTTTTCGAATTCTTAACTGTTATATATAATTGCATCAGTCAATGAAACTTGCTAGTTTTCATATTTTATTCTTTCTAATATTTAGCAATGTAAGTTACGAACTCAAAGCTTCAAAAGATGTTAATAAACTGGTCATCAACTACAGTTGTTTTCGTTTCTTTAAAATCTCAACAGCTCTCAACATTACAGGGAAAAGATTTTATCATAAGGCGATATATTTTAGCGTTTGAAAGATAGAAGCCATTCTGTTTTTAGCAGAACCCAAATACAAGGTTTAAAATAATAAAAAAACATAAAACTCAGATAAAATGTGAACAATAAAAATAACTGTTTTGCCATCATTCATCTTATCGGATTAAGACAGCAACAAAAACAATTATATGGGTTATTTTGATAGAAAACAATGATTTCTAGCAATAAATTTGTCTGTATTTTCATTTCAATTTTTTAAAAAATCATGCATCTGCATTTTGACATGACTATTTAAGAATTGTTTTTTAGTTTTGTGTTGCGTTTTGTTTTTGTTTTCTTTTCTTTCGGTTTTGTTTTGGGAAAAGTACAAATCTTTTGGAAATAAACATTGTTACTTATATAAATATCAGTAATTACTCACCAGCTAAAAAATATATTTCAAACAACTATTTCAACTTTAAACCTGAGAACAGACATATTGTTTTTTCATGTTTGAACATTCAAAAGTAAAGCTTTAAATTTGTAGAACCGAGAAGGAATGTTTAGATGTTTTCTTTTTCATTTTATTAGACTTTAATGATAATTACTTAATTATTTTAGTCATAAAATCTTTTCCCTCCAAATTGATACTATACACAACTCATTACTCAGAAAAACAAAACAATAACATTGAATTCATTCATTGAATTTAAAGTAACATTACGCGGTTTTAAAGAAAACTGAAAAAAGATTAAATAAAACAGTGAAAATATTGTAATGGCTATTAAGACAAAAAAGGCCAAAACCATAGTAATAATGTTCTCACTTGCTATATATGGAATAAACCAGGTCACAAAATCGCAAACTGCCGAAGTTAAAATCAGAAACTTTCAATTTATAATTCTCAACCAAACCTTTACAATTTCTATTCAGTCAGCAACAATAATGTGCTACCTATTAAGGTCGGGTACTGTGGATTCTTTGGAAAGCCAATCGTTCATTTTTAAGGGTTGGCAACACTGACCGGTGCCTGAAGAGTGCTTCACATAGTCTCCCGACCACAGCTAAACGAGCCGAATCTGGTCAAGATCCAAAAATAAATAAACTTAATTAAAACTATGCTTGCAACACAATGCTTGACTTCTATTCTACGTCACTATGAGTGTGTTGTGTTTTGTTTAACGATCAAAAGTAAACCCGACGTTGGAAAATCTGACTTGCAGTTGCATACAAATAGCAGAGCTTGACACGTCTACAGCAAAAACCTGACAAAGGCTGCTGGTGACACCAGAGGTGGTAGTACCATCTTAACTACCGAAACTTTGTTATCTCCACTAGTTGATGATACATGAGGACAAAGTATCACACACGCTTTCACACGTTGTATATAGAAAAAAAAATTGATTTATCCTCCACGTGACAAACACGGACATGACTTAATATTTTATTTTCCCAATATTTCGTTAGTTACTCTTGGCAAGGATGTGATGAGAAATCAATCATCACCTCCCGTTTCAAAACGCTGACCCGACGTTCTTCTATGGTGTCTGAAATAATGCATCTATATCAACAAGTGAGCAATTGTTTATATATCCATCTGTCCAGGATTCTCGTTTAAATAGTTGCAATGCCGGATGCAGGTATGAAGGTACGTACTTCTGCATTCGGTGGCCAAGTCTGGTAGTCAGGTGCAAAATTTAAGTCAGTCAGTTAAGTGCCATATGTGATACACGCTTTGGACAATCATATCTCGAAAGCGACATGACAGTAGGTTGCCATTGCTTTCTGCGGTAGACTGGTGGCCAACCAAGGCTATAGAACCCAATCTGTTCTATTATTTAACCTATAACTGGAGGTATTAATACCGTTCCCAAGACTATTTGTGCGTAAGTGAATACAACGAATTCAACTGGAATTCGAACTCGGCTCCCTGATTTGTCGTTCTAAGCCGATATCCACTGCACCACAATGCAAATCCAAAATTTAAGTACAGTGTCTATTAGTCTGGCAAAATGCGATGTATTTTCATTTATATTTAATAGAATGGTAATTAGTTTATTATCGTTTTTGCTGTGCATGATGAACAAAAATAGTGACCAGAGGAAAATACTTTTAAGTGGTGATAAGTAGATGTATAATGCACTCGTAGTTATTAGAAATTTTGCGAGTGTACGAACTAACAGACAGCGGCTACACAGTCAATATTTTGTTTTACGCTTTCTCAAATGTAGACTGTCTTTGATTTTTTTAAAGTCATGCCAAGTCAAGAAGTAGACCATCATGACTTTCCCTAGTTATATTCATGTTTTCTGATATCATATTACTTCTGGAAAAAAATGATCACAGGACACTTAATATATTTTTTTATTATCTGTGAATTGTCGTGGCCTGTAGATTGTTGAATTCTTTTGAAAATCGACATTCGTAGTTATTGACTTGGATGAGAATCGATAGCATAAACACACTTTATGATTCTTTTTTTTTTTTTTATCGTTTTACCCCAAGCAAGGCATTCCACTGCCACTATTGCGCTTGGGGCTACATAGGGGAAGGTAAATAGAAAGAGTCGTTAGATATAGGAAAAGTCAGAAGGGGGTGATAGGTAGTTGGGAGGGTGGGAAGAGTGTTTGAAAGAATGGAAGCGAGTTATTGTGTTAGGAGGTGTCTATTGACCTTACATTTAAACTCCTGGAGATTGTAGCCGTCGGGGAAGCAGCAATGTGGAAGGGAATTCCATAGACGGAAAATACGAGAAATGAAACTGTTGTAGTAGAAGTTGCGGTTGCATTTTATCGGTTTCACTGTAAAAGGGTAGGATCTAGTTGCTAATCTAGTATCTCGTGCAAATTCGAACCTAGGAGGCACCAGTGATCTAAGTTCATCGGAGCAGAAGCCATGGAAATATTTATAGAAGAGACAGAGGGAAGCCACGTCGCGCCGGTGAGAGAGAGACTGCAGGCGGTCTGCCAAGTCAGTATCGATCACATTTCAGACCCTCCGCTGTACCTTGTCGAGAAGCCCAAGGAGAATAGCAGGGGCACCCGACCAGATATGGCAACAGTATTCAATGCACGGGCGGATGGTAGATTTATAAAGGTGAAGGATAGATTCAGACGGGAAAAACTTCCGGGCCCTGCACAGAAAACCGACTTTCATAGCAGTGGATTTAGCAATGGATTCGATATAGTCATTACACTTGAGGTCCGCTGAAAATGTGAGACGAAGGAGACGTAGTGTTTTACTCTCTGGGAGGCAAGCCTGGTCCATGCTAATGGGAGGTAGGTGCGGTTGTCTATGATGGTTAATTGATAGTAGCTTTGTTTTAGAAGCATTAAAATTTACGAGCCATTTCTTACCCCAGTCCATTACGGATTGGAGGTCCTTTCCAAGCTCGGCTGCAAGGTTGGCTTTGTCGCCCACACCAGATTTTTGATCGAGGCGAGAGTAAACTGTGGTGTCATCGGCGTACATACCTACTTGGGATATTATGGTATCAGGGAGATCATTAATGTAGATCAGAAAGAGCGTAGGACCTAGGATAGAGCCTTGAGGAACACCCGCGTTCGTATGGTAGCTCTGGGAGGCATGTCTGTTTAATACCACTTTCAATGTGCGGTTAGATAGAAATGACTGGATTAGTTCAAACAAGTGTCTAGCTATACCATAGCTCCGCAGTTTGCATCGAAGGCCAGCATGACAAACTCTGTCGAACGCTTTAGAGATATCCAAAGCGACGGTTCGGGCTTCGCCATTCCTGTCGAATGCCTGGTATATATACTCGGTGATGGTCGTTAGCATATCGGCAGTAGATCTGGTGAAGCGGAAACAATACTGCTTGTCCGAGAGGAGCCTGTGTTCTGTGAGGTGCTGAACGAGCTCGGCGTTGATAATGGCCTCGAACACTTTGCCAAAGATCGGAAGAAGCCTGATGAAAGTTTGAAGATAGATAGATAGATAGATAGATAGATAGATAGATAGATAGATAGATCTGAAGAGTGCTTTACATAATCTTCTGACCACAGCTGAAGATGAACTGAAAGCAAGGATTGTGGCAGTATTCACCAAATTAAGCAATATGATCGTCCAGAAGAGTTGCAGGAGATTCCAAAGTTGTCTGAAAGCCGTAGTTGAAACAAATGCCGATTTTATTGAATAAATTGACTCTTTAGTATTTCAATATATTTTTGTGGAATTTTGGAAAATATATCTGCTAAAATGAGATGTCAGTGTTACTATGTTAATTTTTGCGTAATTTAGACAACAATTCATACATTGCACCATTACATATGCCATTTTACACTCACATGTGCGTGCACGTGTGTCGGTGCACACACACATAAATACTCACAAGGAGACACACATTCACACGTTCACAGATATTTGAAAGATCTGGAGAGAAACGGAAAGTAGTAGCGAAAACTGTATTTGTCACATTCTGATATTCTGTGTTTTCAGGGAAGAAAATAAATTTGAATTTTCCTCCGTAGCTCTTTTCATGCAGCTGTGGCGCAGTGGATATCGGCTCGGAACGAGAAATAGGAGAGCCAAGTTCGAATTCCAGTTGAATTCATTGCATTCACTTACGCGCAAATACGCTTGGGAAAATCCGTCTATTCCTTCCAGTTATTGGTTAAATAACAGGATAGATTGGATTCTATAGCCTTGGTCGGCAACCAGTCTACCGCAGGCAACCTACTGCGGGATAATCTTCTGCCCAGTCAGTCATGTCTCTTTCGAGACATGATCGCCCAAACGTGTATCACGTATGGTACTTAACTGACTGAATGTTTAATAGCTACGGTCTCTCAGTTTGTTATTGGAGACCGTTAAAGACATTTATTCACGTGTCTTTGTCGTCCATATGTTGTTTCAAAATCTTTTTATGCTTGCAAGATATCTACTTCTCTTCGTTTTCAGCGTGAGAATGTTCTTTCTTTTACTTACTTCTCTTTTTCTTCTTCTATTCTCTGTTTTTTTTTTTTCCTTTTATTTTCCCTTTACTTCTTCGCTTTTTTTTCTCTCTCTTTCTTCCCTATGTTTGCCTCTTCGTTTTTACCTAGATTTCTCTTTTCTTTTTTCTTTTTTTTTTTTTTTAATTTCTTTTCTTGGGTTACTTCATCTCGTTCTGAATTTTTCTTCTTCCTTTGATAAACTATTTTCTGTTTTATCACAGCTTTTTCTGTCATTTTTTCCTTCATTTTCATTCTTGTATAACGTTTGATTTTCCTCTTCTGTGTCTTCCTCTTTTCTACGTCTGCTTTTATTTTCTTCTTCTATTTTCTCATTTATCTTCTCTCTTTCTCCGTTATTCCCGTTATCATTTTTCGTTTTACTTTTCACTTTTTTCTCTTTCGCCGATGTTTGCCGCTTCTTCGTTTAATTTTTTCTCTGTTTTTTCTTCTTCAATTACTTCTTTACTTACTCCTGTTTTTCTTCTTTTTCAAATGTTTTACTTTCATTCTTTTTTTATTCTTCTATAATTTCTAATCAACTTTTTCTTTTCCATATGTTCCCTTTTCTTCTTGCCTTTATGTTATGTTAAAGAAAATATTCCCTCCTGCAGTTTGACTGGCGAGTAATTTCAATTTGTCTTTTCGAATTTTGTATTTTTAAGAAACGCATTTGGCATTTCTTTCGGCTTCAGTTTTTCAACGCCAAACGAAAGAGCAGACATGAAAAACTGTCGGCAGTTACTTCCGCTTCCGTTTAGAGATAATTCCCAGTGTACAGGCTGAAGGCTAACACTTGAAATTCTTTAAAATAAGATATATATGCATATGAGTAAAAGTTTTATATGATACAAGACTTATAATAAATTTCTTTTTGGTATTTCATTCTTCTGATATATATTTAAGTGATTTATTTTCAGGAAATAATCAATTAGCTAAAAGGATTTACTATACTGTAAGCTTTTTTGATTTTCTGAACAATTTTATTGATCTTTTAACGCCGCCAATCGTTGAATCATGTCATAATGAGCGAACAATATTTCTTAACACTCCGTTTGTGCCGGACACTGATTAAATACGCATAAAATATTTATCTTCAGTATTTTAAAAGCGGCAAGTCAAATTTACATCGCTAGTCAAGTAGCTTTGTGATTAACTCTGTCAAATAACTACAAGAAATTCTTGGCTTTGTTCATAATATTTGTGCGAATTACAAGCACGTGACAAGTAAAAGATAAATCAGTTCCGATAGAAACGGCTTTAAAGCTCAGAATTTAAAACATAGATGAAGTGGGACCGGAACAATGATAAATTTCTCTAAAAGATTATACATAAAATAAAACTAAACATTCATTTGCATACAGAATTTTTTTTAAATTTACAAATTCCTTTTCTATCTAATTAAAAAAAAATGTTTAATCAATAAATAAATAACATTAGATTATATATATATATATATATATATATATATATATATATATATATAAGAGAAATTAAGGCAGATACGTTATTTCATGGTAAATCGGAGGTATAGTCCGATATCAGGAAAACCATCATCAGCTCCCGTCTTTATTTTACAAAGGATTTTACACGAATAGAAATAGGCCTATACTTCCGAATATATACATATATATTTAGAGCTCCCTTAGAGAGTTATCCGACTACTGTATGTACAGGATACTCCTTTGGATTCTTCTATACCCACACTGCATGCTGATTATATATATATATATATATATATATATATATATATATATATATATTGCACGATTCCCACTCTTGTCGTGTTTTTGAAATAGGAGTAAAGGTTTATTCTTTTTCGTTGCTCCCTGTTTAGGATTAGGTTTCCGGTTCCTTGTAAATAGTTTACATGTTAGTGAAATTATCACGTTGTTTGGGATCAATTGATTAATATATATATATATATATATATATATATATAGTGTGTGTGTGTGTGTGTGTGTGTGTGTGTGTGTGTGTGTGTGTATTAAGGCAGCAGGTAATTTTCTAAACATATATTATTAAATGTAACAGACAATGAATCTCTATTACGTTTAATCATGAGCCGTTCTAAACATCGTATTTTGGCTTTAATTTCAGGTGAAAATAAAGCCAAAAATTGTCCAACATTTGAAATATTTTTTTATTATGCTTGTTTTTATGTTAACGTCCCCGTAACCTCTCTGAAGATGGCTCATGTGAGCCGAAAGCTTAAAACACTCTGCAACATCAGTATTTAAATGACGAAACATCAGCGCACTGATTATGGCAATTGGAGCAGGCCAAATAATTTTGTGCGATTAATAGTGGGTACCCTATTTATTTGAACATATTGAAATTACACATGCCGGCCCCTGCTTATTTCTCTTACTAAAACACTCTAATACACGTGCTGGTCGATATAAGTTACACTGTTTAAGAAACAGTATCTAATCAAACATGTTTATCCACTAAAATATAAAGTTAAAAAAAACGAAAACAATATACATTCATACATAGAAAGATACATAATGGCTGGACACTCGTATTCAAGGATACCTGTCTACCTCGGCGGCTAGCTAATCCCCATTGTAGACGCCTGCTCAGGCATACTTGTGTTTGTTCAACACTCACGAGCCCACCTGTGTTTTATACTGCATTTATGCTGAGCTGACAGTTACAGTTTCTGGGAGAGGGAACGTTATCTAGCATGAACCACAGTCTGAACAAAGCCAGGACGATCAAACCCTCGGTTACAATGACTTGTAACTTCGAGCTAACCCAACCATCGACGAGAGAGCCGTCTACACAATTTCATTTACAAGGCTAAGGTCAACCCGTGATAAGGTTTTCAGGCACTTTTCAAAGGTGCCGCACGATGGGACTGCCCCCTCTAGACCAATAATATCAAAAAGTCACGGATGGAAAGCGAGCGGTGACGCCACGTCGGGTGGGGGTAGACGAAACGTTCGGTCGACAAATAGCTCTTTCTGATGCGACTCGGAAATGGGGAAAAAAATTTAAAACCGCGCCACTGCCGCCCCTGCATGCTGCCGCCGAAAACTTCTTTTTTTTTTCCTGCCGCGCTCTCCGAGATTTTTCATATCGGTGCCGGGGACGCCCGTCAACCAAATCGACACGACCCCCTCCAACACTTTCATATTAACTCCCGCGCGTGAGGATTGGGCGCCGTTGCACGTCCGACTCCGGCGTAAGGTCAGCCTTACTTTCTACGTCTCCTTTGTTATCCACTCGCTACTGTTAATGGATGCTCGAGACATGGTCGGATTCGAACCCGGGCTTCATGGTCAGAAGCTGAACGTTCAAACCATGCGCCTGTAAGATACATACATACATACATACATACATACATACATACATACGACTGGTACGGTAAAGTTCTCAACCTGTTCAACTCTCAAAAATTGGTATTTAAGCAACTAAACAGTGGAATAATTTTTGGAAGTGGATCGGGTCGAAGACTTTTGAGTATCTACTAATCTGTGTGTGTGTGTGTGTGTGTGTGTGTGTGTGTGTGTGTGTGTGTGTGTGTGTGTGTGTGTGTGTGTATGTGTGTCTGTGTGTGTATGTGTGTGTGTCTTTTTGCGTGTACTTCATACTCACCAACGTGTCTCGTTTTAATAGTTCTCTTGAAATCTAGTCCAGTGTTTTAGATTTGATAGCTACTTCTTTCTTAACAGAAAAGACGCTACTTGATATTGTGTGAATAACAAGACGCATGGAATGTCTTGGTAAATGCCATGGAATACCGTGGAATACTGTGGAATACCTTGGGAGAATATTCAGCGAAAATGTATTTTCTTTTCAAGAATCTAAGAAGTGGAATCTAAAATGCTAAAGTGCCACAAACAAAACGTTATGGAAGTAAAGCTGGAAAAGAGTAGAACAAAAATTTTAAGTGAAAAGTTCTGGAAAATTAAAATAATTTTTGGTATTTCTTTATTTTTTACCACAGGTTATATAGAGACACTTTTGAATGAATAAACTCCCATTACAAATTGTAAAATAAGTTGTTTTTTGTTTTGTTTTTTTGTTTTTTGTTTTTTAGTTTTGTTTTGTTGTTTGTTTGTTTTTGTTTTGGTTTTTTGGTTTTTTTGGTGGGGTGGAGGACGGTGTTCAGTTTGATTATTTGAAATTTTTTTGAGTTCTATTTCTAAAGTGAAAATCGCACAATAAAATTCCTGCAAGGCCTTTTACCAAACGGTTAATTCCATAGGCGTATTTCAGTCTCGGTATAAAGAAAAATAAAATCGTAAATGGTGGCGTTTATAGAATACTAAAACTTTTTAAAATTCGGCAAATGGCTTTTCAAAATGGCCGAACATAAAAAAAGAGTAAAATGGATCGCAAATTGCGTTACTATTCACGTCTGAATTTGATGAAATCGAGATTTTAAAGAATATTTTGCCTGCTGTTGAAGCAATTATAAAAATGAGGTCATTGTTACTAAGTATACTAAAGTTTTACATTTGGGAATATATTCGGCATATTTCCAGGGAAAAATTATTCAATCCAGCTTTAACTAAAGTAGAAAAAACTCTATAAACTTATCTGTTTCGTAACTGAAATAGTTACGTATGTGTCGACTCTACAAGAAACGAGTGTTTCATTCCATCTTGGAATGAAACTTTCTCGCTACATCAGGCCGTGACAAATTTCAGAAAGCGATTAGCTAAAGAAAGGTGACAAAGGTGGTCACACTTCACTACCAAATATGACATAAGGTCAGCTTAAATCGAGTTTAATGGCAATACCGTAAAACAATTGCTCAAGTCCCCTCTACAATTTCTTTTTGGGAACGCCTCAGTAACCGAATAATGACCGTATCCCCCTCCCGAAGGAGAGGTACTAACTGGCGGGTTGGACCCCTGAGGGTCTGCTTAATAATATTTTGAAACTTTCCCAGCATCTGCTAAGTGAGAAACCGTATGTATTTGGAAGGTCCAAAGAAATTTAAATCGGATAGAGATATAGAAACCCACACAGAATGAGCTGCAACCTATGCACTTATAAACACATACACGCACATACAAAACATTGTTTAATATTTTCCACGTCACATGGGGGTTTCTGCCATTCTTTTCTTTTAATTTCCATACGTAGTTGGCTAGTTTCGTACTATTTTTAAGTTTTTATGGTTTGAATGTGTACTTGTGATTATTCGATCGTGTTTTCAAACTGGCTTTAGCAGGATGTGACGTGAAAAATATTTTTAAAAAGGTCAAACTCTACAACGGTCGTGATATCTGCAGATTGTGCCAAGAGGAAATGTTAGCTATAGTATTATTTCCAGAACGACGAAAGCTACTAAATGAAAGACCAAAACATTGTTCTGATGTAAACACATTAGAAAATAGTTTTGAGGAACCTCAAGGTGG
This sequence comes from Ascarosepion bandense, assembly GCA_037127315.1. Classification (NCBI taxonomy): domain Eukaryota; kingdom Metazoa; phylum Mollusca; class Cephalopoda; order Sepiida; family Sepiidae; genus Ascarosepion; species Ascarosepion bandense. Next base: position 86,153 of record JBBBDQ010000727.1, on the reverse strand, counting down.
TGTAATGGTTAGCAAGGTTGTCTCGCTAGAATCATTACGATTGAGTAGTGAGTTCGATCCTCATTGGGTGCCCTATACTTTCGCCCTTATGTCTCACCTAAGCAGTGCTTAAAAAATTACAATTAGAAAATAGTTTTTAGGTTTGTACAAACCCGGGTAAAAGATCCCCAATAAAAAAAAAACACCCTTAACTTGAACTTCCAGTTATGAACTTATAAAAGCGTTAACCTTTAAGCCATCAATCAAAACCGCCTGACGAAACCAAAAATCTCGAAATCATGGTTGCGTGACCGGCTGAATGACTCTACCCATATATATATATATATATATATATATATATATATATATATACATAGTGTATCGAGGCAGCAGATAATTTTCTAAACATATATTGTTAAATATAAGAGATAATGAATGTCTATTATGTTTAATCATGAGCCGTTTAAAACATCGTATTTTGGCTTTATTTTCAGCTGAAATTAAAAACAACATACCATATTTAGAACGGCTCATGATTAAACATAATTGACATTTACTGTCTCTTATATTTAACAGCATATATATATATATATATATAGTCGTTATTTTTTAGTGAATACTAGTATTTGAGTACACGTTCCATTTATTTATTAAACACTATTTATTTTCGTCTACCGACTTGAATATTCAAGAAATATCATTAGAAAAACATGCACTCATCATTTAAGCAATGAACATCTGCCGGATTATTAAATAATAAATCCACTCCGTTCTGTATATATATATATATATACAGAGAGAGAGAGAGAGAGAGAGAATTTCCCTGACGAGCCGTTGGGCGAAACCGTGGTCGGTTGTTGGCTCTTGCTTAGATTTTCTGTCTTTGTTTGCTCCCCTTCTTTTCCCTCCGAGTTCTTTTTCGGTGGCTTTTACAAGACGATTTAAATTATAGCTTAATTAATACTAGTTTCGACAGAGTTAGTTCTGTTACTATTGGTATTGTTGTTGCTATAGTTAATATTATATATATATATATATAAGTGTACATGTCACATACTCAAAATATAAAGAGAAACTAACAACGCTAAAAACAAATCTCTCTTGAAAATAAATAAGGTGGCCGAAAGGTGGCCGAAAGGTGGCCGAAAGTGGCCGAAAGCGCTAGACTCAGCCTAAAGAATATTTGTGTGAAGTTTGGTGAGAATCGGATAAAAATTGTGGATTTGTATAAAGGACATACAGACAGATAAACAGACACACACACAAATATCTTGCCTTTTATATATATATATATATATATATATATATATATATATATATATATATATATATATATTATCGATTTTCTGCACTGCTGTAAGAACTGCAACCGTAAAACTTCTGAATATCGTTTCTTATGTCTTTGTCTATGAGTGTATCAAATTTGATTAAAATCGGACCACTCCTTCTATAACCCGATATTTTCGATTATCGATATTTATCCGGGGTACCTCGACTCAAAACCTAGCTAAGAACACTCGCAGACGCTTATAGTACAACTGTGTAAATTTTCAAGAAAATCGGTTCAGCCGTTTTGGTGTCTATAGGTAACGGACACGCACACACACACACACACACACACACACAGACAAAGTTCCATTTATAAATAAGCTTAAATATCCGACATAGTGGAATATGTGTACGTCTTTTGCTTTTTTTTATTTTTTTTTCATTCGGGATCAATGAAAATATTTTGGAAGTAGATTACACGAGTATTCGAGTGAAAGTACAGCAACACATGCGCAGATGAAGGAAGAGAGGTTCATTGTAAAAAAAATACACTACGGCAAGACATGGAATCCGGTAGCAGGCTAGTAATTGCCGAAGTAGGTATATTTACCTATCTCCCCACTCACTACGCAGTGGATGCGACACAAGGTCTTTTTAAACGTGGGGAGCCCGATCGCGTACAGACGGGCGAAAGAACAAATATTCCCCAATCCCATAAACCGCCGGTTGAGCTGGCTCCGGTGACGAGCACCTAGGCTGCAATGGGGTGGCGCGGCCGCTGGACACTGTTCCCGGGACCGGGCATCTGCAAAGTATAAATTTTCTCAGATGCACCTCTGCGCTCAACTGAGCCGCGCTCTGTCTTCATGGACAGAGACGCAGCTGAGAGATGATTTTTGGTTCCTACCCGACAGAAAAATGCGCCAGGTAAGTATAGTTGATTTTCTAAGTGCCGCTTAGATGTGGCACAAGGTGTGTATGGGGTACCCAGTGAGGTTCGAACTCACTACTCAGTTGTAATAGGTTCTAGCACGATGTTTGCTTGCCGTTACACCACACCAGGGTGTCCTAATTGCCGAAGTAAGTCATAGGTATCTCCAGTGCTTATTATATATGGCTATTAATGTAATCAATCCACATAAACGATAGGGAGTGTGAGATATTCCATTACAACAATTAGCATAAAAATTATTCCACACTGTAACAGATAGCGTTTAAGATACTGTATCAGTTAAAGTGAATATTATTTAGGTAGTGATTGCATACCTTAGTATGACTTTGTTATAAATTTTATACAAACACTCACACACACACACACACACACACACACACACACACACACACACACACACACACATATATATATATAGTGTAATGGTTGTTACAATGTTTTTAAATTCATAGTATCACTACACAAAAAATTTCTCATGTTTCGAAGCCAGCCCATTATGTTTTGGCTTCATCCTCAGGTGATTTTTTTAGAAATGAGAATTATCTAGTTGAAAAAGCCAGTTTAATTGTGTTGGATTTGTAATTTTCGGTGTTAGAGGGGTTGGTCTGTATTTTGAGTTCCGTTGACCTTTTTTCAGGTTTTAGGGTCAAGATTAATAAAAAAAAAAAAGGCAGAGTTCATGATAGGTTAATCTATTAATCTTGAAAGGGCTGGTGCTGCTGGCGCCTAGCGTGTTGTTATTTGGTTTGAGGGTTGGTAGGTGTTGTTTTGTTTTGGGGTTGGTTTCTCCTTAATTTAATGTATGTTATTTTGTATTGGGGGGTGTGCTTTTTCTTGTTTTTTTATTTTTTTGTTTTTTATAAAATATATTTTTTATAAAATATATCTTTCATAAAAAAGTATAGGGGTTAATAGGTGTTGTTTTGTTTCTCCTTAATTTAATGTATATTATTTTGTATTGGGGTGTGTGCGTTTTTTTTTTTTGTTTTGTTTTTTTATTTTTTTGGTTTTTATAAAATATATTTTTTATAAAATGTATATTTCATAAAAAATATTTTTTAATATTCCATAATATTAAGCTATATTACAATATTATAAAATATAATATTTTATAATATTTAAGGAATATATTTCTTTTATAAAATCTGTCCTTTATACAACATATTTTATAAATATAAAATATATTTTTTATTTATTTATTTATCTACTATTATGTTGCAACTGCATTATTTTTGTTGGTATTGTATAGGGTTTGTTTTCTTTTAGGGGGGTTTCTGGTTGGGTTTTTTTTGTTTACTTAAATTTTAGCGAGAAATATTTGCGATGTTTACATATTACTGCTAATTCGTCTCTACGGTTTAGTAAATCGTTGCTGTTAGGATACTGTAAACACTATACCTGCTGTATGAACCAAATTCCGAGCCTCTCTCTCTCTCTCTCTCTCTCTCTCTCTCTCTCTCTCTCTCTCTCTCTTTATATATATATATATATATATATATATATATATATATATTAGAACATGTACAACTTTTTTATAGATATCCACTACAAATTGTACATTTTGTTTCGATATTGGACTTACAATGTTTCATCAGGTGGTGTGGAAAGAAATGGAAGGCCTCTTTTCTTATATTTGGTAAGTTGCGTGTGGAATGTTGGTGGGGTTTAGCGATAAGGGAATAAGTCTTGTAAATTGTCCGTTAGAATTTTGAAGAAAGTGGGTGGGCAGGGGATACAGTTGATTAATGAAAGTGTCGGGAATTTTATAGACAGATTTAACATTAGAAAATGGTGTACATGTTTTTATGGCCGCCTGGCTAGCCTTTACTCTTTGAGTTTATTAGAGGGGGAGAGTAAGGAGGTGTAAAGTTTGGGAAGGGATGGGATTGAACCTATCCTTAATGCTTATTTATACGACTATAGAATGTTTTTGTATTTAGGCACAGTTTTTATAATTAATCTAATTTTGTATATTTAAACTTAATTTTGAATTTAGGAAATGACTTTTTCTATAAAACTTTGAATTAGATTCTAGTTTGTGGTGTGTAATAGGTAAAATTTGATGTAAGAGTGTTGTTAGTACTATAAAGGTTTGTCGTCTCTAGAGGATCCTAGTTTTGGCTTTTGCAGTATGTTTTAGCATGATTGTTAGGTTAGTTCTTTAATGTGTTTGCAGTTTACTGTGGTTTCATGCCTCTGGTTTAAGAGTTTGTCGCTATTCATGTATTTAAAGATTTCAATTTTTTCTTGAAGATAAAGGAAACATGGTTTCTTTATTGATTTAAACGTGTGTGTTGTCTTTGTAATTTACCTCTGAAGATGAACTTTGAAAACGTCAAATATACTTGAATTAAAAAACTGTGCCACCTTCCTTGATGAATTTCATCTTAACATAAAGAAACGAATTAGGTAACTGAAATGGATCAGTATAAAAATACGTCCGTGCAATATGTCTATATTATTCAATGAAATATGTGTGAATGAAAACATGGTGTTTATATATATATATATATATATATATATATATATATATATATATATATATGTATGTGTCTGTGTGTGTGTGTGTGTGTGTGTGTGTGTGTGTTTTCGTAAAGTTCCGAAAATTAACGAAATCGTTTTACCAACCGACATATTCAACTTATTTGTTTTAACATTTTTTTAATCCATACTCTTATTTGAGTAGATATTCTGTTTTTAATCAAACGGTATACTTACATATTTATTTTTAGTGTCCTGATTATTTACGATAAATTTTGTTCCGAAAATGTGTGTCATTCGGCAGGATTCGAATCTGCGACCCCTAACAAAATAGAAGAAGCTATTAATTGATCTGATGCAGAGATGGTTATTTACGTAGATTCGAAACTTGTTATACAAGGCTTGATTTAGACTGTGAAATCATTCGTCGTCGAGCGGTCTAAGACGCACCAGATCAATTGGTGACTTTCCTTAATGTGATTTGGTGCACTGCAATGATATCACTGGTTTTATGCAATGGTTTAACATTAGTTACAATCCAGAGGAAGGAGGCTGTTCATTGATTCCTCGAAAACAAGTCGCAAAGAAGTCTTGTTACACAATGATAGTGTTTTACCAGTTGGTCATGCAGTCCATATAAAAGAAACTTATTGCTATATGAAACAACTACAAGTAACTGACAAATTTGTGGATATTTAAAAGTTGTTGCTATCTCGCTAGGACTGCAAGATGGATATACCAGATACCGTTGTTTTCTTTGGAATTGGACAACAGAGACATAAGTATTCAAAATATCAAGAAAAACTGGCCACTACGACAACCACTGGTAACTCAGAGGAAAAATGCTTAGCATCCATTACTAGTTGAATCAAAGAAAATATTGCTATTTCTTCGCATCATGCTTGTTCTTATTAAATGTTTTGTGAAAGTTATTGACAAAACAAAGGCAGAATTTAGTATGGTCATACTAAATTTCCCGGGTAAATAAAGCAAAGATAAATGAAGACATTTTGGTCTCCATATTAGTAAACTTCTTTTGGGTGAAAGTTTTGACAGAGTATTACGGGGAAAGGAAAAAAAACTGAAAGTAAACCTCTCAAACCACTACCAAACAAGTTTCTGTGTAATGAAAGAACAGAAAGTCTTTTAATCTAAAACCAATCATCTAATCTGAAGGTCAGTTTCGGATTCAGCAGGTCAAAATACATAAGAATTGGCACATTACGTTTCTGAAGTGGACAACTTGTGTCAATTCTAGACCAGTGATATTGACAATTGATTACCCAGCCACGATTGTCCATGATCTGTTGGTAGGGAGTTTTTATCGCCTACAGCGATGCCGACTCTATGTTACCTTTTCTCTTTTAGGCTAGTCACCTATAAGTTATATCTAAGGTGCGTAATAATGTCGCTGAGTTGACGTTCCTCTTGCATGCAAACAAGATTTTAATTTTTGCATTGTTTTAACAGTGAGATGCAACCTGGAATTATCTGATTGGCCCGTGATTTTTTCCTTTTTTTTTTTTTTTTAATCATATCACCCCGAGCAAGGCGGTAACGCCACTGATGTGCAGGGGGCTACGTAATAGTGAAAAGATTGGAAAAGAGAAAGCCGGAAACCACATCCTAAACAGGAAACAAGGGATGAGCCTCTTCACCCGTTCAATAAACGTGGGTGGAGTGTGAACCGGGCGATAATTTAGTCTATCTACTCCAATTAGTGTATCTACTCCAATTTCCCATTTTTAAAAAATAGCAATATTTTTTAACCGATTTTTATTTGTCAAATTAATTGATGACGAGGCTTTACCTCATCAGTGGCAAATTTATAGAGCTCAGCCTGGTGTGTGACCGAGGGACGTTTCTTTTGGTAACTCGCCTGAAGAGCAATGCGGTGTTTAAGTAGATTCTTCGGCATTTCCATGAGGTCAGAGTGGCTGGTTCTATGTTAGTGTTTCCTTCTTCTAAATGTCTATTGACATGGCTAGTGAGCTGTATCTACCCACCTGGTTTATCATCGGAGTTGCCTTCTTTTGATGAATTGTCTTCACCGCGGCCGAAAGTGTTTGTATATACACACAAATAAAGTTTTAACTTTGTGCAGGCCTTATCTAAGCAAACGGGAAATGGAAGAGGCATTCCGACTATCTCTCTTTTTCCGTTTGAAAAAAAAACATTTGAAAGCAGCTAGATCGAACGACATTCATCCATTGACCAGTGTTTGAAGTTTGGTTTTGAGTTTTGTTTAACGGCATATCAACACCTCTGTGGGTTATTTAATGCCAAAAGGTGGGGGTTTAAGGGATCATTAATATGTTCGGTTATTATAAGAATGTTGGATTAGTCAGATTTTAATTAATTTTTTTGTTTTTATTCTTTTTTATTTTAAAAAGTTGAAATTTTCTTCTAGTTTTATATTAAAAAATGTTTTGAGAATTTTTTTTATTTCAAAAATGTGTCATGATAATAATTTTTTCTTCAAATATATATTGTTGGTAATATTTTTCCTTCAAAAATGTATATTTTTCTACAAAAGTCTATTTTTATGTATATATTTCTATAAAAATCTATTTTTATACTTTCACGGTGTTTTGACCCAAGTTTGGGAGTTAACTATTTGCCTATAGTCGGGACTCTAACAGGTGCTGCAACTCCGGGTCAGGGTGGACCTGAGAACAACAGCAATTAAGAGGTGGTTCCATGCTCCTCACAACCTCCCAAACAGAGGCCTTGCTGCCGGATGCAGTTTACCGTCATCCCCAAGACTGTTGAAGTTTGGGGTGACGAATATACAAAAACATATACAAACAAAACGTTACAATAGACGTAAAAATAAGCCACCTTCTCATTCCATCCGTGATCAATGTTAGTTTGTTTTTATCAAAAGATGTTTCTGATCAAGCCTTTGTCATTATCATCAAACCGTGACTGACCCTATATGGTCTGGTTGTTCAGTTCTAAAAACTGTATTGCTAGACATTTATACACAAAAAATGACGGGAGATTCCATATATTTATAGGTATGGATGTAAATAACTATACATATATGTTTACGTGCAGGTAAACACCGATATATAAATGTTTAGCAGATGTTAATAGAACAGTACCCAATGTAATATAACAGAGCTATTAAGTATATACTAATAAATATACATATTATTCTACGTCTAAGGCACGGTGACTTAGACGTAGAATTATATATATATATATATATATATATATATATATAAGGCGGTAAAATTCTGGGAAGAATTGCTAAAATCCGGGATAAGGTTGGTAAATAACCCAGGAGGATCCTAGTAATATCGTCCACTGAAAGCTGACTCCTTAGTATTCGGCTAACTGCGACTAATATCAACAGCCTAGTAGTTCTACTGAACTCTTATAGAAGTCTAAAGAACTCCTATGAAGTATATTTAGTTGTCCCTCCCAGTATGGGCAACATATGACACATGGTCAGTTATGACTGGGATTTCCAGGCTATATGGCCCGGCCAAAAAATGTCTGTCTATTTTTACCCAGTCGTGCTTCTACCCTTCGGCGGAACCACGACTGGGTTTTTGCTCTCTGCTCGGAAGCAGAGAGCGCCCTCTACCCGTAGCAGATAGCTGACAGTGTCATAGTTGCAGAGGCGCAGAGTCTCAGCAACGCAAGAACTCCTATGAACTTCACAAAGAAGTTAAGTCTTATTAATATAGGAGGGAGAGTCCATTATCTGAGGAATAGGTGTGTTTCCCCATAACAAATAGAGAGCTCAATGCAATCCAATTCATATTACAAAGCGGATATTTGTTTATTTATCTGTAAATTCATATATATATATATATATATATATATATATATATATATATAAAGGTAAGGAAAACATCCGGTGATGCTACCATGGTTTTGACATTTTCGGTTTCGTCATCCGATTTGTTTTGGAGACAAATCACCTGACAAAACCGAAGAGGTCGAAAACCTGGTAGCGTAACCGGCTGATCTTCCCTGCCTAAATAAGTAAACGCTTTACATGTTGAATCTTCATCTTTCTTCAAACATGTCTTGAACACTTTCTAATACAACTGTTTACTGATCTAATTTAATTTAAACCTGATCTGTTATATATATAAACCTGAACCGTTATATATGTATATAATAATAAAAATAAAAGTTTCCGTTACACCCAATGGTATGTAGGGCAGCGATTTTTGGACAGCCAGTGAGGATCGAACTCATTAGTCAATTGTAATGTAGCAAGCTTGCTAACCATTACACCACCGCTAGATATACATAGTCATCCGCACAGAGATCTGTTAGACTCCGGTTGCTTTTAACCCAGGATTGAAACCCGACCGAATTGGCGTCAGTCTGCGATTCTACCTCTGGGCTATGGGCGCCCAGTAGAAGGTAGACCTTTTAGCGTGTATACTACCATTATACACGCCCAATACCCAGAGTGGTCTAATTCATTACTGAATGAGCGATATATATATATATATATATATATATATATATATATATATATATATATATATATATATATATATATATATATAAACCCTAGTTTGGTATAACGTGAGATATATACTTATATATATATATATATATATATATATATATATAATTGTAAATGAAGTAAATAAATTAAAATAAATAAGTAAGAAAATTTTAAAAAAACTAAGTCATGCTTTTGACACATTTCACTGATAGAGAGAAAATAGCAACGGTATCTTTCGATAGTGATGCTTCTAATGCTATTGACATAAACCATCATCAACGCCACATCCTTTTTCTGCCACATTCACTCCTCGAAATTAACAATAAATGAAGATCTTTATTATTTCTAATGATACTTATGTTAACATACCAACATGTAAACAATTTAAAATTGGGGTAAAAAGTCTCGGCTTCGATACCGACAGGTTAGGCAACATTATAATAATACGACTGATGCTGCTGCTGCTGCTACTGTTTCGTAGTCGGCTGCAACAGATAGCAGCAGAATGTATAAACAAGGCTGCAGTGATGGTGTGGGGGGCAACGTTGGACCTGACAGTCTTTGTTCACTATGACGATGGTCGCTCTGTTGCTAGCTAGAAATTATGCTTAAAAGAAAGATATCGTGGGTGGATGCAAATAAGCATTAATCTTTTTCATGAGATTCATTAATGTTCACACAATTAGAGGGTTAAAGATGGTAGGTATGTACGATGACTATTTTAATTTGGTGGAGAGAATATGAGGCTGTGGTTTTTAATTTTTTATTTTATTTATTTATTTTATTGGAGGCGTGTTTTTAATGAAGGGAGAAAGTACTTGAATAATTGTTGATAAGTTATATGCAAACTTAGGCAGAAATGCACAAGGAAAAATACTCCATAGATAGATAGATAGATAGATAGATAGATAGATAGATAGATGTAAACATACTGACATAGATAGGTAAAGAGAAGCATATGAAATATGATATACATGAAGAGATTCAGATAAATAGATGCAAAGACTCAGATACATACATACATACATACATACATACATACATATATTCCCACTCTTAAATTGTTAGAATAGATAGATAGATAGATAGATAGATAGATAGATAGATAGATAGATAGATAGATAGATACTAATAAACTGATATAATTCAGATAGTTTGGTATAAAATCAATGAACTGAAATAACGTGAGATCAAAAATAGACTGATGAATGTTTTGCAAACTTCACTAATGAAGTTAGTTCGTCAATGGCCTTTTATCAAATACAATAGATCGATAGATAGATAGATAGATAGATAGATAGATAGATAGATAGATAGATAGATAAACGGACGGACGGACGGACGGACAGAATTAGAATGTCGGATGTTTGAAGAATTGGCAATAAGCATTGAATGAGTTGAAGCTTCCAGAGTCTTTTGCGACTACCGGATAGCAAAATGTAGTTTACAATGTATCCTTTTGTTTTTCAAATTAGATTACAAAGGTAAAAAAATTGAGAGGGAAAAAATATTGTCATACATACCTGGCCACAATAAGAAAGACAAAACAAAATAGCTGGCGTACAATGGAGACGGCATTTTAACGTTGGTGGGACCATACACTCTCTCCTCCCCTTCTTTTTCCACCGTGCTACTCACTGACTGTCTTTCAATTTATTTCGTTCTCTCTTTTCTAACGCTTGTTATTATGACCTCTTCGTCTTTCCATCAACATGTTTCTTTCTCTCGTTTACTCACGCATCCCCTCTCACCGATATTCACTATTTCTTTTTTCTTCCCTCTTTCTTTTTTCTTTTTTTCTTTTTTTTTTTTTTATTACTCCGTTTTTGTACATGGTAAACTCTTTTACACACTCTCATAGTCTTTCTCTTTCTCTCTCAACCTGCATACGTTTGTGGAAAACCCAGTACTAAATATTTTGAAGCTCTTTCTCTCCATTGCTTTTTTTTAATTTTTTTTTTTATTTTTCCGCCTTTTCCTCACCCTACTACCTCGCCTTCACCACTGCTTTTCTCTTCATCTCTCTCTCTGCCTCTGTCTCTGTATCTCTCTCTCCCCCCCCCCTCTCTCTCTCTCTTTCTTTCTTTCCACCAATCAAGCTATTTAAGTTTTTTCTAGATACAGTAATCCGATTATCCATTACTTCATCCCCTGAACAGATTTACATTCATCTGTTAATCTATTTCTTCATAACAGCAATAATTAGAAATAACACTTTGATTTAACGAAACACTATTTTATCTACATATATCTTTGAGTTTCAAATATAGGGAGCGGGAAAAATTTTCTTTGGGATAAAAATCTACCCGAGTGATCCCTATTAAAAGATAATAGACCATTTTTATTAAAATAAAATTATTAAGTATCATCCCTCTACTTAATTTTAACCATGAACGTACTTGGATAATTGATTTTTTTTTTATGGATTATTCATCTTTTGCGGGTTATTCAAAGCCAGAAAATATTTTACATTGCAAAATCTTTGTGTAGATAATAACGATTTGCTGATACAAGTTCTACTAATTAACCTATAGCTATGGGGGAAGTGTATTCATACCTTACCCAAGTGTATTTGCGTGTAGGTGAATGTAAAGAACACAACTGGAATTGGAGCTCTGTTCTCCTACATCTAATTCCAAAACATTGTTCATTATGGAGAAGATAGACTTAACTATCGCCCGGTTCACACTCCATCCACGTCTTTTGAACAGGTGAAGAGGCTCATCCCTTGTTTCCTGTTTAGGATGTGGTTCCCGACTTTCTTTTTTTATTTTTTTTTTCCAATCTTCTTTCACTTTTTTTTCTTTTCTCTTTTTTTTTTTTTGTTCTCCATTGGAGTAGATAGACTTAACTATCGCCCAGTTCACACTCCACCCACGTTTTTTGAACAGGTGAAGAGGCTCATCACTTGTTTCCTGTTTAGGATGTGGTTACCGGCTTTCTCTTTTCCAATCATTTTACTCTTAAGTAGCCCCATGCGCATCAGTGGCGTCACCGCCTTGCTTGGGGTGATATGATTAAAAAAAATGCCATCAACACATACAAGAGAACAGCACCTTGTATTCCCAAAATTGTCACCCGTCTAGATGCTGACCAGTCACAGCATTGCTTAGATTCCTTAAGAGAAACGGTGATTTAAGCATGAATTATTCTTACATAAAAATTTTAAAAAGATATTCGTTATTTAATTTAAATATTTTAATTTAACTATTCTAAAAAATTCCAAACTTCCCTTTTATTCCAACCACCCCGTCTATGTTAGGCTCAAGTATATGTCAGTTGGTTTGTTCGTGAATATGTTTAAGTTAGTCTGTCTCAATAAGTCCTTGGATAGTGAGCATACAAGTACTTCTTTTCTTGAGATATACCGGGCTTCTCTTGGCTGGCACAAGTGCACGATAACAGTAATCATGACACTAAAAATGTTTACTGTATTTAGTTTGTTAACTAGCCCTCTCATTTAAAATACACACTGATTTTAGTATTCACATCTATTTATCACAGAATGGCTTAAATACACATGAGAATTGAGAGGATGTTCAAGAATCTTGCAGCTTGTATAAAGTGTATAACTAACCATTCCACGAGAAACACGCTCATATATATATATATATATATATTTGGAAACGTGAGGTGGGTTTCTGCCTTTCAGTGTCTTCAGGCGCTTTACAATGGGAGAAACCTAGGTAGCGAAATAACTCGTTTCCAAATGAAACATATTCAGAACGGCTTGCAAACAAAAGCTCGGCTTGTGCAGCTATTTAACCTATAACTGAGGAGATAACGATGGATTAATATCTTTTCCAAGGGCATTAGTGCGAAAGTGCTCACCTTCCTAATTCACAGCGTAACTTCCCTCTCAAGTAATAAAAAGAAAAATGGAAACAGATAAATTGATTGAGAAGTCATCAAAATAGTTTTAAATAAAGCAAATAACAAAGGTTAGACGAAAGGAAAAGAGAAAATGAACTGTGTAGAGACAAGGAGTGAGGAAATCCTAAAAAAATTATAGAGGAAAAGAGATGAGGGAAAAGGAAAAAATGTGATTAAAGAGGGAAAAATAAACAGAAAGAAATGTATAAAACAGTAATTTAAAAATATATTTTAATATTAAAATATTCTGTTGACAAATAAAGAAAAAATCATTTGAATAATTAAAGAATATTAAGGATTACTTGATTATTTTTGTTTATTTCCGTATTATTACAGAATGATGTTTGTATGCCTGTCAGTGAACTCAATATAAAAGTCAAAACTTGCTGAAAAATTGAATCAAATACAATATCGATCTTTCGAGAAGTAAATAGCCTTCAGAAGTACAAATATTACCGCATTGATTTACTAGAGAAATAACCTCTTCAACGATCATGATAACGTTTTATGATAATATTAATCATAAAGGAATGATATTTAAACATACAGGCCGGACCGCCCTATCTAACCAAGGGGGTGATTAGTTTTGAATAAGTAAAATGTGTTATCACTCAAAGGAACAAAAGTAGCTGTTTAGGTCGAAAATCAAATATCACCGAGTTTGATAAATTTGGTGAATATGAACTCAAGAAATTTATGGGTAAATCGCCAACATGATTGACTTTGAGCACACACGAATTGTGAATGATTTTATTGAGGCCCGATAAGCGACAATTTTTTTATGACTGTGTAGGTAATAAAATCTTTAATGCAGCCAATCACTAACCAAAATAAATAAATAAAAATTGTCGGGATCAAGTGCCATTTAACCGGCAATTATAAAATTCCGATCGCAGGCTTATGAACGGAGTCACAGTTAATATGAGCAAGTTGTTCCTAACTATCCGTTGCAAGCGGCACCTAAGCTTGTAGAGATGATAGATGTGTGTTAGGAGAGAATAGAGGATCCTCGTGAGCCGACAAAAAGAATTAGTCTGTGAGACTTGTATGTTTCATTGAATCAGACCTAAAACTTTCTTTTTCTATCCACAATGTTCACCACGTCGTTTTGTTTGCAAAATGTTATTTTACGAGGCTCGGTCAAAAAGAAGAATTTATTTATGAGTGTCGGCATAAAAATTGGAAGTTATCTTATGACGTCAGTCAAAAGTAATGACTAATTTAACTTTACAAGTATTACGCTTGCCTCTTAAATAAATCAGAAGTATGCTTATTAAAAGTCTTTAGTTTTTCGAGTTATTTGTATCACTATTCTTCGGTAGAAGTGTACTTCCTTCGGTTATCCATGCAGGAATTTTAGTGGGATCGTTAACCATTTCTTGAAGTTCTTTGGCTACTTTTTTATGTGCTGTCAGTCAGTCAGTTAAGTGCCATACGTGATTGGGCGATCATGTCTCCAAAGAGACATGGCTGACTGGGCAGAAGGTTATCCCGCAGTAGGTTGCCATTGCTTTCTGTGGTAGACTGGTTGCCGACCAAGGCTATAGAACCCAATCTGTCCTATTATTTAACCCATAACTGAAGGGAATAGACGGATTAATACCTTTCCCAAGGGTATTTGCGCGTAAGTGAATGCAAGGAATTCAACTGGAATTCGAACTCGGCTCCCCGTTTCTCGTTTCGAGCCGGTATCCACTGCGCCACAACTCACATAGGAATTTTATCTGTTCCGGGAAAGTTCCAATTGTGTGCTTTTTTCAATGCACATTTAACATTCTCTTCTGTGATTCCAGCCCATGTCTGTTCTGGTTTATTTTTCATTCGTTCTATCTCTTGCGCAATCCAGTCTGCTTCTTTGTTATGTTCTCCGGAAGTGACATGGCTCATGGAACAATATACGCCGGTGTTCGAAATAAATGGCTGAATGACTGAATCATCGTGAGTATGGCAATAAAGATGAGGACAATAGTCCGAACAATGTAAACAATTTAAATACTACTTCATCTCAGAAGTATAAAGAAATACCTGCATATATTTTATACAGGTTCTATTAGCAGGTTCTGGATATTGACCATGCAGAGGTTTTTATTGTTTCATCTGTTCAAGAGCTTTCTCCTTAAGTTTCTTTTTCACATATTTGCTGTAACAGTTAGATTTTGGACTGTTAACGGCCATAATTCTGTTCTGAGAATTTAATTCAATTCTTAATATCAGTCGCACCTTTCTATACTACACTTTTCGCATTATTTATTTCATTTTTACGGTGAATTCCTTCATCCTCGTTTACACCAAGATTCTTATAAGCTTCTTCTTGCTCTAAATATTTTATTATTACCCAGGAATGGTCTAATCTAATAAAGGAGGCTGGTTGTAGTGATTCTCCTAAAATTGTGGCTTTAGCGCATTTATCGAAACCGAATTCCATCCCAATGTCGTCACTAAAATGTTTTACTGCTTTTAGGAGACCTTCCAGTTCACTGCTATTCCTAGCATATAACTTTAAGTCATCCATGTAAAATAAATGGCCTATTTTCTTTTCAGATATCTTATATCCACATTCTGTTCTGTTAAGTTGACTGGTTAATACTATTAGAAATATAGATTAGGATATACAAAGTATTAAGGGAAACAAATAGTCACCTTGAAATATTTCTCTGTTGATATTTATTTCGCCAGACTTCCATTTATATGATTAAGATGAAATGATATTTTTCTATATCGACATACATCTTTTGATTAAATTGATAGCGATTCATGATAATTCTAATACATATAAAAAAAGACTTTAAGATCCAGTAATGGAGTACATAACTTACGATAATCAATCTTGATAAAACTGAGTTTTTTCTTTCTATTGAAGCAGTTTTTCAAGTTCATCCTATTAATAAGTAATTGTTCTTTACATCAGTAAGAGCTTTGTTTGCATCTGTTTTGTTCAAAAGGTAGTAAGTCTTTTTGTAAGAAGATATATGCTTTTTTTTGTCAGAATAGGTGTTAAAAGTTTGTACTTAGTAGTAAGTTATGTAACTGGTCTCTAGTATTTTTGAATATTTGTATCACCATAGAATAAAGTTAATTCATTTTGTTACCCATGACAGAAATTTAGTAGAATCATTGACCATTTCTGAAGTTCTTTGGCTATTTTTTTTGTGCTGTATTTAGATAATAAAGCCCAAAGTTAGAAACTTTATTTTTTCCATGAAGATTTTTATGTGCTTTTTTTTCAGTGCACATTCAACATCTTCTGTGCTTCTCGCCCATATTTATTCTGTTTTATTTTCCATTCGTTCAATCCCTTGCGTAATCTGCTTTTTTGTTATGCGTTTTAGGAAAAGCCCACATTTTTGTCAGAACTGTATAACCTCTTCCATTGTTGCGGGAGCATCACATTTTGTTTACCTATTTCTCTGTAAAATTTACTTGCATCAGTTTGAAAGATTTGGTTCTGTCTGCAGAATTTTTTTTTCTTAGCATCTGATTCTTTAGGACTCCATTTGTATTGTTTGCTTTGTATTTTCTTTAGCTGGTAGGACTTCATTTTCATTCCTAATTTTTTATTTTCTTTTGATTCTTAGGCATTTTCTAGTCCTCACATTTGTTGTTCTTGCCAGTTCATCGAGTACATGTGACATGGTATTAATGTAACTTATGTAACTTTCCTAATTTTTAGGAATTAGTACTTATGTGACATTTTTACTTTTATGTGACATTTTTATGTGACATTGTATTTATTTTTATGTGACATTTTTATTTGACATTCCTAATTTTTAGGAATTAGTACTTATGTGACATTTTAGTACTTATGAGACATTCCGAATTTTTTATTTTCTTTCGATTCTTACATTTGTTGTCCTTGCCAGTTCATCGAGTACTTATGTGACATTTTAGGCTTATGTGACATTTCTAATTTTTAGGAATTAGTACTTATGTGACATTTTATTACTTTTTATGTAACATTTTTATGTGACATTCTATTTATTTTATGTGACATTTTTATGTGTCATTCCTAATTTTTAGGAATTAGTACTTATTTGATATTTTAATACTCATGTGACATTCCAAATTTTTTATTGTCTTTCGATTCTTATGCATTTTCTAGTCCTTACATTTGTTGTTCTTGCCAGTTCATCGGGTGCTGATAATTCACTTCTAAGTTGTTCAAAATTTTTCTCTGTTTCTCTTATTCAATGTGGATCTTCATCTATGTAAGAATGCCTTTATTTACTTTGAAGTTTAATGTTTTTAGTTGCTTTTATTGCTGATCCATTTATTGTTTCGTTAAGACTTATACGTGGGTCTAATTAATCCAGAACTAATTTGAGTGATGCATTGTAGAATTTAATAGTTTGAAGTTTATGCTTTGTTAGTTGTCATTTTGGGAGTTGTTTGTCGTTTTTTCATTTCAATATTTTGTGTTTAACTGATATGCTTCATGATTTCTTCCATGGCTTCTTGTATACTAATCTTGTTTTCGGTAAAATAATTTGGTTCAGTGTGACTTGGACTCGTTTTATTGCTGGTTTGTAAGATCACAGCTTTCCAACTCTTCTAAACTTTCAATAGTATCTCTACAGTGAGCGGTGTGTATCTTAATCTCTTCATTAAAACCTGTGGTTTGTGTGATGTTAGTACTTTTTATGTCCATTTCTGGTTCCCTTCCATGTTCTGCTGATTCACCTATTCTAGTTACAGTTCCATTTACTTCTTTAATTTCAGCATCTGCCAATCGGTTCTCATGATGTATCTTCTTACATTAGTTAGTTTATTTTCGTCAGTGTACTTTTTAATTGCTTGTCCAACCTTTTCTTCCAAACTGCCATATGCTTTTCTGAGGTTTGGGCAATGTTTTATAGAATGCTGTCATAACGAGTTTGTAGTCCTCACGAGATCATTTTGTCTTTTCTTTCTTTAAATGAGTGGCTGTGATTCTAGTTGGAGAATTTGCAGGGCCATCATTGAGATTATCCGGTTGTGGGGACTTGAAGATTCATTATTTTTGTAGGAGTTTCTTTCTATGGCAGTTTTTTGTACCTGTGGTAGGTTCCCTCTTAAAGGATGGGCTCTCTGTTTATTCACTGGAAGAGCCATAGTGGATGTCTTGGTTTAACTTTTAGTTCTCATATTCTTCCTGCCAATGATGCGTGGGACCCAAAGACGCCCGGTACATTTGCCAATAGTCTTTTACAGAAAGGGTCCCGAAGCCTGTAGGGGATCGTTCGCGATCTCATAACGTGACAGCCATTCACTCCACGTCATGATTAACACTTTGAGTTACGGGTTGTTGTCCGGAGTTTTTGTTTTCCTATATTGGTTGCCAAAAGAAAGAGAGAGGCGATAAGAATTCAAAAACAAAGACGTTGGAAAAGCTATTCAACAAAATAAAACATTATTATAGTAGAGTATTATATTAAAAAATTATTATTATTATTTGATAATAATATTTTTTATTATTTAATAGTAAGAAGAATAACAATAATAATAAAGAAAAATAAGAAGAAAGAAAGCGAAGGTAAATGCATGTACCAAATGCAGATTTGTCAAAATAGGCCTCTTCGTGTTCAATACTCTGCCCGTTGTTACGAGGATGCATTTATATATATATATAAATATTAATAAATTCCAGACAAAGGTTAAAAGTTATAGTAAGGGATTCTATTGAATCCTACTTGTTATAACAAAAAAAAATTTAACTCATGAGGTAATTGTAAAAATAGGGAAATTAGAAATAGAACGTTTGGAAAATCCTAGAATATTCGAGAAAAATCTAGAGAATTCGAGATGATTCGAGAAATATGCAAATTAGGTGTTAGCTCCTATAAAAATAGATTTTGGGAAGAGAGTAATTAGTTGCTAAAAGGATTTGCTGACATTATTAACTCCGGCTTTGATTCAAGGATTTATATCCTGTCGAAAGAATCTCTATGAAAAGTCGCCGACTAAACGAAACCCAAAAGAAAACCTCATAAAACAAATGCGATAAATGGAATTTTTTACTCTTTCATTGACCAAACAAAAAATTATTCTTTATATACACATTTGAGGATTCCCAAAAAGTATAGCACTTAGACTACTTCGCTTGCTTAACTGGGTAACGATATTGACACCTTCCTTCCCCTTCGTAACTCTTACCCCTAACTCTGCCGGTAGTAAACTCTAAGTTCTTGCTTTGAATGTTAAAATTGTATATCTGCATCTATTTTATTTTGTGTTTTGGTTAATCATTTTTGTTCTTTTGTTCTTATAACACGTAACACCGTACAAAACAAACTAATGTAGACAAATCTTGGATTCATCATAGGGTTACGTAGTGCAAGGTTAAAAGCTGAAACCGATGGTTTTATTCTTGCTGCATTGAATTGATGTTTTCTCACTTCAAATTACCAAGCACACATACTGAAAAATTATGCTGACTCTAAATGCAGTTTCTATGATAAATATCCCGGAACAATTGACCATTTTGTATTAGGTTGCACAGTATTAGCACCCATTTTTTTTTATAAGCGTTTCACCCCGAGCAAGGCATGTCACTGTCAAGAAACCCAAGGAGAGCAGCAGGGGCACCCGACCAGATATGGCAGCAATATTCAATACACGGGCGGATGGTAGATTTGTATATGTGCAGAATAGATTCAGGTGGAAAAACTTCCGGGCCCTGCACAGGGAGCCGACTTTCATAGCAGCAGATTTGGCAATGGATTCGATATAGTCATTCCATTTGAGGTCCGCCGAAAATGTAAGGCCAAGGAGGCGTAGCATTTTACTCTCTGGGAGGCTAGCCTGTCCCATGCTAATGGGAGGTAGATGCGATTGTCTATGGTGGTTAGTTGATAACAGCTTCGTTTTAGAGGCATTGAAATTTACCAGCCATTTCCTACCCCAGGCCACTACGGATTGGAGGTCCCTTTCAAGTACGGCAGCGAGGTTCACTTTGTCGTCCACACCTGGTTTCTGATTGATGAGAGAGTAGATTGTTGTGTCATCGGCATACATGCCAACTTGGGATTTAATGGTGTCGGGGAGATCATTAATGTAGATCAGAAAGAGCGTGGGACCTAGGATAGAACCTTGAGGGACGCCCGCGTTCGTATGGTAGTTTTGGGAGGCATGCCCATTTAATACCACCTTCAATGTGCGGTTAGAGAGGAAGGACTGGATGAGGTCAAACAGATGTCCAGTTATCCCATAGCTTCGCAGTTTGCACAAGAGGCCAGCATGCCAGACCCTGTCGAATGCTTTGGAGATATCCAAGGCAACGGTTCGGGCTTCACCATTCTTGTCGAGTGCCCGGTATATGTACTCGGTAATGGTCGTTAGCATATCAGCAGTAGACCTGGTGAAGCGAAACCCGTACTGTTTGTCAGAGAGAAGCCCGTTGGCCATGAGATGCTGAATCACCTCGGCGTTGATAATGGCTTCGAAAACTTTGCCAAAGATTGGAAGGAGACTAATAGGACGGTAATTGGCGGGGTCTGAGGGTTCGCCAGAATTCTTAAATATAGGAACTACGCAGGAGGACTTCCAACAGGCAGGAAAGCAGGAAGCAGGTAGGCAGAGGTTATAGAGTTTAGAGAGGACAGAGGAGAGTTCTGGGGTACATTTCTTCAGTACTATGACTGGAATTCCGTCACCGCCGCTCGCTTTGTGTGGGTCAAGTTGTGCAATTATCTTGGCGACTAGCGAGGGTGTAATGTGGACGTTATTTAGTTGAGCCTTAGTTCTGGGTGGGAAGTCTGGTGTAGGTATTCCTAACGAGTCCAGTGTCGAATTGGTTGAGAATCTACGGGCAAAGCATTCAGCCTTGTCGGCTAAAACTTGGCATAGCAGAGTGCACTGGAAAATATACCACTTTTACAGGAAAGAAACTACAAGGAATTGGTATGAATATTCCCCGCAGACCCGGTTATAGTGATAGGAATTGTAACAATTTTATGGAGCTTCACAATACACACAATCAAAGCTAATCGCCCAGACATCATGATAAAAAAATATGCTTTCTTATTGACATGGCAGTTCTTACAGGCTGTAATGTATCTTTGAAGATCTTTAAAAACCATCAAAACACATCCATCTTGCAGTGGAAATTTAAAAAACGTGGCATACGAGGACATCAGTATTTTAAGTTGTAGTTGGAGCCCTCGGATTGACAGGAAAAGGTCCCAATAGATTTGTTGAAAGGGTTCCTGTTAGCTCATATCTTAAAGAAATAAAAAGTATTTTACTCACAAATGCGAAAAACTTTATCTATGTGAAATATACGTAAAAAAATTCTCTTGTTCTTTTTTTTAATATATAAAATTGAAAATGTCATGACGCCATTTCTGACCTTAGGTCTCTGGTAGGGTCCCGGAAGTTGATGCGTATATAACAGAGAAAATAAAAATAATAATAGTAACATATATGTAAATGAAATAGCTTTGGAAGATTTGTGAAAATAAGTTTGATAAATCATAATATATTCAAAAAGCCAAAGCAATTTAAACCAACCCTAGCATTGTACATTCATAAATAATCATGAAATTGACATTCTAGTAATGTCCGAAAAAGCGAAACTATATTTGATACAACCTAACATGTAATCAAATTATGAATGTTGTGGAATCATACATAACGTTTGATGTATACATGAAATAGACTTTGAAATAAAACATTATTTATACAGTTTGGACTGTTATCCTCATTTTTATTACCATATTTACAACGTTTCGGTTGTTGTACGCTCCGGCCTTCTTCAGGTGCTAGAAATTTTGAACCGAACGCTCTATTTCCTCAAAGAAACATGGCCCAGTGAAAATAGGCGTTAGTTAATTCGAAAGACTTGATTGAAAGAGTCGTGAGTTCAATACCTGGCTACAGCAGTGGTGAACAAATAACTGTGAGTAAACTACTTCACATATTTCAGAAAATGGATAGCAGAACAATTACTAGAATGTCAAAGGGAATCTTAAAGGAGCAACAATTACTTAAAGAAATGAAAAGAAAGAGAGTTGAGTTAAAATGGAGATAACTACATGCCACCCAGAAGTGGCATTGCACATGGAATGAGAATGATATACCCCGGTGATCAAAATAAAGGGTTTGGTCTAAAATTCCTACTACCTGAAGAAGGCTGAAACGTACAACGAAACGCCGTAAACTTGGCAATAAAGATGAAGACAATAGTCAGAACAGTGTTAATAATATCAATACTACCTCATCTCAGAAGTACAGACAAAACTGAAATAAGTTTACAAAAAAACGAAAATATATTTAATACTCCCAAATATATCCGTACAGTGATAATCTATACAAATGAAAGGAAGTGTTTGTCTGTCTCTTTTTCCACTAAAGACTCAAAAACTACCACTTGGCTTTCAGCCAACCTTATTAATTAAATAGGGGATGACCCTGGTAGTAACATAGGCTACGTGAAGTTGATATGGATCAAACCTGACGGTCATGAAAAGTAAAAAAAAATAAGAAGAAAAATATTATTTCTCATGAGAGTTAAATATTTATTCCCATGTCAAATATAATGGTAAGATGGATGAATCAGGTTGCAAATTAATGTGTGGAGGTTACTTCCCTTTGACATTTTGATAATCTATTTTACTAAAATGAAGTTTACTTGTTTGTCAATTAGTTCCCAACGCTAGGTTGCTCTATTAGTATAAAAATATACTGGGTGGAGTCAAATATTTTCGTGATACACGCTTGGACGATCATGACTGACTGGGCAGAAAATTATCCCGCAGTAGGTTGCCATTACTTTCTACGATAGTCTGGTTGCCAGCCAAGGCTATAGAACCCAATCTGTTCTGTTATTTATAGTTGGAGGGAAGATCAATACCTTTTCTAAGGGTATTTGCGTGAATGCAAGGAATTCAACCGGAATTCGAACTCGACTCCCCGATTTGTCATTCCGAGTCGTTATCCGCTGCACCACAAGGCACATCCGTAGATGTGTACACGAATTAAAATTTGAGGTAAAAGTCTGTAATACACACTAATATAACTTATAATAAGTTAAAAATATAATGGAGTCATACATTGTCGTAGATGTGTGTACATGAAATTCAAGTAAAATTCAGAAAATATCAACTTTACCATTGCCGTATTTTTTGGCACATAATACGAGAAATCTTGAACAAAAAATATTAGCAAACATGCAAGCCTCATATTATACACAAATAAAAGTTTACATGGATGTGCATTGTGGTGCAGTGGATATTGGCTCAATACAGAAAATGAGAGAGCCGAGTTCGATCTAGTTGAATTAGTTGCATTTACTTACGAACAAATACCCCTGGGAAAGGTATTAATTCGTCTATTTTCTCCAGCTTTCGATTAAATAAGAGGACAGATTGCGTACTACTGCTTTGGTTGGCAACCAGTCTTCCGCAGAAAGTAATGGCAACCTACTGCGAGAAAACTTCTGCCCAGTCAATCATGTTTCGAAAGAGATCACCCAAGCGTACATCACGTATGGCAGCTCACACACACATACACACGCACACACACACACACACACACACACACACATACATATATATATATATATATATATATATATATATATTGAAATGAGTTATCCTGCATATATATAACACGCTAAAATTTCAAAACTCTCTCATTCCGTGCGTCTTTGGCTTTGGGAGTAGGAACTCTGAGTGACACCAGATCGGTCGAGTTTAGATCCCGGCTTGTAGCAAGTGAAAGTTTAGCCACACTGATGAACTGTGAGACACCGAAACAGGCTTATATGTGAATGATTAATATATATATACTTCTATACTTCCTGTCATGCTCAGAGGGGGGTTGTATATATATATATATATATATATATATATATATATATATATACTTCCTGTCATGGTCAGGGGGGTTGTATTATTATGTTATTTTGTTTGTTATAGCCTTAATGTAAGATACTCAATAGTAAGTCAGTCAGTTAAGTGCCATACGTGATACACGTTTGTGCGATCATGTCTCGAAAGAGACATGACTGACTGGGCAGAATATTATCCCGCAGTAGGTTGCCATTGCTTTCTGCGGTAGACTGGTTGCCGACCAAGGCTATAGAATCCAATCTGTCCTGTTATTTAACCCATAACTGGAAGGAAGAGACGAATTAATACCTTTCCCAAGGGTATTTGCGCGTAAGTGAATGCAATGCATTCAGCTGGAATTCGTACTCGACTCCCCGATTCTCGTTCTGAGCCGATATCCAATGCACCACAACGCACATCTTCAATAATAAGTACATCAATATATATATTGCCATTATTTTAGATGGCATTTTCATATAAATATTTGCCGCCATTGTTGACGGCACGGGCCCACAGGTAGATAATAAAACCCAAATGTCGGCAATATTGTTCTTTGGAAATCAGCGTAATTAAATGAATTTTGTCTCAGAGACAGAAAATTCACCAAAAGTGATTAAAAATATTAATAAAGGGAATACTCAAGATCAATCATGTTTTGGTAAATAATACAACAAAGCACCTTTCCCTAAAAATTTGAAAATAAGTTTTGAAACTGAAATTAGGCAAAGAAACATTATTCATTTGTATTCTTTGATATCGGGAAAAAATAATATTTTAGTAAAATAGTGATTCTAATGGATAATATATTTCAACGTTTCAAAACAAATTTACATAAGAATGGCTGTTTATACCTTTGTAATCTATTCCCTGTTTTTAGCTTCAGAAGCTCGGGGTCATATTATACACATGAAAAATCGTATTATACACAAGAAAATAGACCTGTCATTATAACTTAGTCAATAATGAGAATCTGAGAAAATTGAGGCAAGAGTGTGTTTTGGTCTGTTCTTCAACCAAGTTTACTGAGATTTGCTTTTCTTGTGACCCAATCAAACAAACAAAACTATTGATACATGCTGATTTAGGAAAGAACTGATGCAACAGCGACTCCAAAGACACACATCAAATATGAAGTTAGAACACTCGAATTTATAGTTTGTTCTTATGTGTTCATTAGTCGGTTTTCACTTCACTTCAGAGGGAAATGGAGACACATAGATCAAAAGAAAAATCCCTCGAGGAATAGATTTATTCGATCTTTGCTCTTAATATCCGGACAAAGAAGTGTCGGATTGCTGATATTAAATTGTCTTAATTTTATGAGAGTTTACCGTACACCGAGATTCCAATATTGTTTTAATATCGATAGATAAGTTTTGTGTTTTAAACAATTCTGTTATCGTTTTGGAGTTTTAAAATAACCGAATCTAACGTTATCCATTTCAGACATTACAAAGGTATATCAGCACTTCAAAGATTTCTGTTTTTTAAACGACTCTGTTATCATCTGGCAGTTAAAAAAAAACGGAGTATATCGTTATCCGATATCGGACATTACTTAGGGATTTGAGTCAGTTCAATGTTTTAAAAGAATTGCTGAATATGCTAGGTTATGAGAACATATTTTTTATTACAAAACTGAATGAAACGAAAATACTGGAACGGTTAAAACAATGGAAAGATTTGAAAGAATCTGTGCATATGAAAGTCTATGAGGACATCCTTGTAGGAATGAACCAAAATGACCTCAGGTCAGATACTACTACCATGCAGAGAATACATTGTTTCTTTTACCCTCTCTGTCTCTAAATAACTCCCAAGAACTAAGATACCCAAATCTATCCCCTTTCTTTCTCTGCTACTATTTCTCTTTCCCCTACCCTCTCTATCTCCCTTGACCTGTGCTTGACCTAAAGGATTGGCCAGTTCCTCTCTGGCTTCTAAGCAGGCAACATGTTGCCAGCAGACACTTAACACTCTAGTATGTAAAAATAAGAAAATAAAATATTACTCTCAACGCTAATATTTTGTATCCACTTCTTTGTTAATTATACCCACAAGGATACTAAAAATATTACATCCTTTTGACTACGAAATCTAAGAATGAAATTAAAATACTGGAACGGAACGAACAACGGAGAGATAAGCATCTATAAGAAATTGTGCATATGCTAGGCTATGGGGACCTATTGACTCCAAAATTCAAATTGAATAAAGTTAAAATTCCGGAAAGGGAAAAACACTGGTGAGACAGGCATGAAAAGAATCTAGGCTATGATGATCTTCTTTTGACTACAGAATCAAAACTGAATTAAATAAAAATACCGGAAAAGGAAGAACCCTAGTGAGACAGGTATCTGAAAGATTCTGTGCATATACTCCTCTATGAGCATATTCTTTTGATTACAAAGTCCGAACTGAATAAATTAAAAATACCGCGACGGGAAAAACACTGGAGAGATAGTCTGTAGTGATACCGACCGAGCAAAAGTGATGGACCTGATGTTTGAACTCTCACGACAAACAAGCAAATGACCAAAACTAGGCGGTGCGCAGCCGGATTCGCACAGATGTTTCGGTTGAAAACTAAAAATTAATTAAATATTAAATTTCTAGTTCGCGAGCCTACGCGAATTTTATTTAGCGGCCAATGGGAAGCCCAAAATCAGATACGGATGTGAATTCCCAAATGATCTGCTGCGATCCAAAAAATCGAAATAAAAAGTCGATACAGAAAGCATCGCCAGACAGACAGAAAGACAGACAGACCGACGCAGAAACCCAGACAGAATCTAGAGAAACGATGGTAATTAGTAACTCCCTTGACCAAGTAAAACGGCTTACTATGCTCGCCTCCCTTCAGCTCTCATTTCTTTCTTCCCTGTCTCAAAACTACTTACTGACCTAAGGAGCGGATACATCAAAGACATTCCTTACTTACAACGCTCCCACATCCATAAGCATTAATTCTCTTTTCAGCATTTTATTGCCATGAACATTTTAACGTCCGTTGGACACATATTTAAAGGATTATTTAATTGTAAAAACCTTAATTGATATGTGTATATATAAAATGTTATTTTTCAACTCAATTTGCTTTCTTGATTTAAAATCTTTTTATGGCTTATAGTGGGCTATCTACAACAAGGCCAAATTCCGTTCATCTGCAACAACATACAACTACCCTTCAAAAGAACGCGTCCCCACAATACAAAAACAATTTGTGCATATCCTATGATATCAGTTTATAATTTTGAATACAAAATCCAAACTGAATGAAATAGAAATACTGGAAAAAGGAATAGACTGGAGATATAAACGTCTGCAAGAATCCGTGCATAAGTTATGCTGTGTGGACCATTTTTTAATAAGAAATTCAAAGTGAATGGAATAAAAATACTGGAAAGCGAAGAACACAGGAGGAATAGGCATCTGAAAAAGTCTCTGCATATGCTAGTCTATCAGGATATCCTTTTGACTACCAAGACAAAACTGAATGAAATGAAAATATTGGAACGGAAAGAACACTCGAGATAAAAAGAATCTCTGTGTATGCCAGACTTTCAGGATATCCTTTTGACTACAAAATCCAAGCTAAATGAAATAAAAAGGCTGAAATGAGAAGAAAACAAGAGATATGGGCATCTTAAAGAATCTCTGTATATATTATTATGGACCTTCTTTTGACTACGAAATCTAAACAATGAAATGGAAATGCTTTGTAAAAGAAGAAAACAAGAGATATGGGCTTCTTAAAGAATTCTGTATATATTATGCTATGTGGACCTTCTTTTGACTACGAAATCTAAACAATGAAATGGAAATGCTTGTAAAAGAAGAAAACAAGAGATATGGCTTCTAAAAGAATCTCTGTATATATTATAAAGCTATGTGGACCTTCTTTTGACTACGAAATCTTAAACAATGAAATGGAAATGCTTGTAAAAGAAGAAAACAAGAGATATGGGCTTCTTAAAGAATCTCTTGTATATATTATGCTATGTGGACCTTTCTTTGACTACGAAATCTAAACAATGAAATGGAAATGCTTGTAAAAGAAGAAAACAGGAGATATGGGCTTCTTAAAGAATCTCTGTATATATTATGCTATGTGTACCTTCTTTGACTACGAAATCTAAACAATGAAATGGAAATGTTTGTAAAAGAAGAAAACAAGAGATATGGGCTTCTTAAAGAATCTCTGTATATATTATGCTATGTGGACCTTCTTTGACTACGAAATCTAAACAATGAAATGGAAATGCTTGTAAAAGAAGAAAACAAGAGATATGGGCTTCTAAAAAGAATCTCTGTATATATTATAAAGGCGTGGACCTTCTTTGACTACGAAATCTAAACAATGAAATGGAAATGCTGTAAAAGAAGAAAACAAGAGATATGGGCTTCTTAAAGAATCTCTGTATATATTATGCTATGTGGACCTTTGACTACGAAATCTAAACAATGAAATGGAAATGCTTGTAAAAGAAGAAAACAGGAGATATGGGCTTCTTAAAGAATCTCTGTATATATTATGCTATGTGTAATTCTCTTTTGACTACGAAATCTAAACAATGAAATGAAATGTTTGTAAAAGAAGAAAAAACAGGAGATATGGGCTTGAAAGAATCTCTGTATATATTATGCTATGTGGACCTTCTTTTGACTACGAAATCTAAACAATGAAATGGAAATGCTTGTAAAAGAAGAAAACAAGAGATATGGGCTTCTTAAAGAATCTCTGTATATATTATGTTCATGTGGACCTTCTTTGACTACGAAATCTAAACAATGAAATGGAAATGCTTGTAAAAGAAGAAAACAAGAGATATGGGCTTCTAAAAGAATCTCTGTATATATTATGCTATGTGGACCTTCTTTGACTACGAAATCTAAACAATGAAATGGAAATGCTTGTAAAAGAAGAAAAACAAGAGATATGGGCTTCTTAAAGAATCTCTGTATATATTATGCTATGTGGACCTTCTTTTGACTACGAAATCTAAACAATGAAATGGAAATGTTTGTAAAAGAAGAAAACAGGAGATATGGGCTTCTTAAAGAATCTCTGTATATATTATGCTATGTGGACCTTCTTTGACTACGAAATCTAAACAATGAAATGGAAATGCTTGTAAAAGAAGAAACAAGAGATATGGGCTTCTTAAAGAATCTCTGTATATATTAAGTTATGTGGACATTCTTTTGACTACGAAATATAAACAATGAAATGGAAAAAATGCTTGTAAAAGAAGAAAAACAAGTGATATGGGCTTCTAAAGGAATCTCTGTATATATTATGCTATGTGGACCTTCTTTTGACTACGAAATCTAAACAATGAAATGGAAATGCTTCTAAAAGAAGAAAACAAGAGATATGGGCTTTTAAAAAGAATCTCTGTATATATTATGCTATGTGGACCTTCTTTTGACTACGAAATCTAAACAATGAAATGGAAATGCCTGTAAAAGAAGAAAACAAGAGATATGGGCGTCTTAAAGAATCTCTGTATATATTATGCTATGTGGACCTTCTTTTGACTACGAAATCTAAACAATGAAATGAAATGCTTGTAAAAGAAGAAAACAAGAGATATGGGCGTCTTAAAGAATTTCTGTATATATTATGCTATGTGGACCTTCTTTTGAAAGAATCTCTGTATATATTATGTTATGTGGACCTTCTTTTGACTACGAAATCTAAACAATGAAATGGAAATGCTTGTAAAAGAAGAAAACAAGAGATATGGGCTTCTAAAAAGGATCTTCGTATATATTATGTTATGTGGACCTTCTTTTGACTACGAAATCTAAACAATGAAATGGAAATGCTTGTGGTAAAAGAAGAAAACAAGAGATATGGGCTTCTTAAAGAATCTCTGTATATATTATGTTATGTGGACCTTCTTTTGACTACGAAATCTAAACAATGAAATGGAAATGCTTGTAAAAGAAGAAAACAAGAGATATGGGCTTCTAAAAGAATCTCTGTATATATTATGCTATGTGGACCTTCTTTTGACTACGAAATCTAAACAATGAAATGGAAATGCTTGTAAAAGAAGAAAAACAAGAGTGGGCTTCTTAAAGAATCTCTGTATATATTATGCTATGTGGACCTTCTTTTGACTACGAAATCTAAACAATGAAATGGAAATGCTTGTAAAAGAAGAAAACAGGAGATATGGGCTTCTTAAAGAATCTCTGTATATATTATGCTATGTGTACCTTCTTTTGACTACGAAATCTAAACAATGAAATGGAAATGCTTGTAAAAGAAGAAACAGGAGATATGGGCTTCTTAAAGAATCTCTGTATATATTATGCTATGTGGACCTTCTTTTGACTACGAAATCTAAACAATGAAATGGAAATGCTTGTAAAAGAAGAAAACAAGAGATATGGGCTTCTTAAAGAATCTCTGTATATATTATGCTATGTGAACCTTCTTTTGACTACGAAATTCCAAACAATGAAATGGAAATGCTTGTAAAAGAAGAAAACAAGAGATATGGGCTTCTAAAAGAATCTCTGTATATATTATGCTATGTGGACTTTCTTTGACTACGAAATCTAAACAATGAAATGGAAATGCTTGTAAAAGAAGAAAAAACAAGAGATATGGGCGTCTTAAAGAATCTCTGTATATATTATGCTATGTGGACCTTCTTTTGACTACGAAATCTAAACAATGAAATGAAATGTTTGTAAAAGAAGAAAACAAGAGATATGGGCTTCTTGAAGAATCTCTGTATATATTATGCTATGTGGACCTTCTTTTGACTACGAAATCTAAACAATGAAATGGAAATGCTTGTAAAAGAAGAAAACAAGAGATATGGGCTTCTTAAAGAATCTCTGTATATATTATGCTATGTGGACCTTCTTTTGACTACGAAATCTAAACAATGAAATGGAAATGCTTGTAAAAGAAGAAAACAAGAGATATGGGCGTCTTAAAGAATCTCTGTATATATTATGCTATGTGGACCTTCTTTTGACTACGAAATCTAAACAATGAAATGGAAATGCTTGTAAAAGAAGAAAACAAGAGATATGGGCTTCTAAAAGAATCTCTGTATATATTATGCTATGTGGACCTTCTTTTGACTACGAAATCTAAACAATGAAATGGAAATGCTTGTAAAAGAAGAAAACAAGAGATATGGGCTTCTTAAAGAATCTCTGTATATATTAAGTTATGTGGACATTCTTTTGACTACGAAATATAAACAATGAAATGGAAATGCTTGTAAAAGAAGAAAACAAGTGATATGGGCTTCTAAAAGAATCTCTGTATATATTATGCTATGTGGACCTTCTTTTGACTACGAAATCTAAACAATGAAATGGAAATGCTTCTAAAAGAAGAAAACAAGAGATATGGGCTTCTAAAAGAATCTCTGTATATATTATGCTATGTGGACCTTCTTTTGACTACGAAATCTAAACAATGAAATGGAAATGATTGTAAAAGAAGAAAACAAGAGATATGGGCTTCTAAAAGAATCTCTGTATATATTATGCTATGTGGACCTTCTTTTGACTGCAGAAATCTAAACAATGAAATGGAAATGCTTGTAAAAGAAGAAAACAAGAGATATGGGCTTCTTAAAGAATCTCTGTATATATTATGCTATGTGGACCTTCTTTGACTACGAAATCTAAACAATGAAATGGAAATGCTTGTAAAAAGAAGAAAACAGGAGATATGGGCTTCTTAAAGAATCTCTGTATATATTATGCTATGTGTACCTTCTTTTGACTACGAAATCTAAACAATGAAATGGAAATGCTTGTAAAAGAAGAAAACAGGAGATATGGGCTTCTTAAAGAATCTCTGTATATATTATGTTATTGGACCTTCTTTTGGATTCATGAAATCTAAACAATGAAATGGAAATGCTTGTAAAAGAAGAAAACAAGAGATATGGGCTTCTTAAAAGAATCTCTGTATATATTATGCTATGTGAACCTTCTTTTGACTACGAAATCTAAACAATGAAATGGAAATGCTTGTAAAAGAAGAAAACAAGAGATATGGGCTTCTAAAAGAATCTCTGTATATATTATGCTATGTGGACCTTCT
This sequence comes from Ascarosepion bandense, assembly GCA_037127315.1. Taxonomy (NCBI): domain Eukaryota; kingdom Metazoa; phylum Mollusca; class Cephalopoda; order Sepiida; family Sepiidae; genus Ascarosepion; species Ascarosepion bandense. Next base: position 54,225 of record JBBBDQ010000727.1, on the reverse strand, counting down.
TTTGACTACGAAATATAAACAATGAAATGGAAATGCTTGTAAAAGAAGAAAACAAGAGATATGGGCTTCTTAAAGAATCTCTGTATATATTATGCTATGTGGACCTTCTTTTGACTACGAAATCTAAACAATGAAATGGAAATGCTTGTAAAAGAAGAAAACAAGAGATATGGGCTTCTAAAAGAATCTCTGTATATATTATGCTATGTGGACCTTCTTTTGACTACGAAATCTAAACAATGAAATGGAAATGCTTGTAAAAGAAGAAAACAAGAGATATGGGCTTCTAAAAGAATCTCTGTATATATTATGCTATGTGGACCTTCTTTTGACTACGAAATCTAAACAATGAAATGGAAATGCTTGTAAAAGAAGAAAACAAGAGATATGGGCGTCTTAAAGAATCTCTGTATATATTATGCTATGTGGACCTTCTTTTGACTACGAAATCTAAACAATGAAATGGAAATGCTTGTAAAAGAAGAAAACAAGTGATATGGACGTCTTAAAGAATCTCTGTATATATTATGCTATGTGGACCTTCTTTTGACTACGAAATCTAAACAATGAAATGGAAATGCTTGTAAAAGAAGAAAACAGGAGATATGGGCTTCTAAAAGAATCTCTGTATATATTATGCTATGTGGACCTTCTTTTGACTACGAAATCTAAACAATGAAATGGAAATGCTTGTAAAAGAAGAAAACAAGAGATATGGGCTTCTAAAAGAATCTCTGTATATATTATGCTATGTGGACCTTCTTTTGACTACGAAATCTAAACAATGAAATGGAAATGCTTGTAAAAGAAGAAAACAAGAGATATGGGCTTCTAAAAGAATCTCTGTATATATTATGCTATGTGGACCTTCTTTTGACTACGAAATCTAAACAATGAAATGGAAATGCTTGTAAAAGAAGAAAACAAGAGATATGGGCGTCTTAAAGAATCTCTGTATATATTATGCTATGTGGACCTTCTTTTGACTACGAAATCTAAACAATGAAATGGAAATGCTTGTAAAAGAAGAAAACAAGAGATATGGGCGTCTTAAAGAATATCTGTATATATTATGCTATGTGGACCTTCTTTTGACTACGAAATCTAAACAATGAAATGGAAATGCTTGTAAAAGAAGAAAACAAGAGATATGGGCGTCTTAAAGAATATCTGTATATATTATGCTATGTGGACCTTCTTTTGACTACGAAATCTAAACAATGAAATGGAAATGCTTGTAAAAGAAGAAAACAAGAGGTATGGGCATGATTAGAATTAGCACCAGTGAACTGAGAAAAATGGCGCAATTTAGCAAAGGGAGGGTCTCGGTGTTACTCCATCCATCCTTATATAGGGTATTAAAACTAACATACCCAACGAACGTCGTCAATATTGTCCTTGACGGACGGATTACGTCCGATATCGAAACCGAAAATCTTGGACAATCCGTCGGGGTCCATACTACCAAAGATTTCTCCCGGTATGTAATTAAAGCTCTTTTTTTCTTCTTTTCAGGCTTAATCGATGTCAATCAAAATAGCCAGCTTGAATGCAAGGGGCTTGAGGGATCGGAGTAAGGTGGCCTGCCTGATTCCTGACCTCTTACCACTCTGTGTGAATGTCATCACTATCCAAGAGACTCACTTTGTTTGAAACGTTGATGCCTGTCAGCATATATTTACCGACAGGCCAGAGGTGTTTCTTTGCTCGTCAGGCGTACCCTGGACTCTTGGACGCAAGGGTAGACTTTGTTCATGTTAGTGCCAAAGGCCGGTTGATCGTGGCTTATATTGCGATGAAAAGAAGCTTATTTCGGCTGGTTGCGATTTAAGCTCCCAACGAGCGGGAGAAGCGTGTCTTCGGCAGTTATGGCCCTTCCTGGTGGATTCAATTTGCCTAGTTTTAGTGGGGGTCTGAAATACCATCCTGAACCATAAGTTAGACAGGGGGCGGGGAGCTAGAGGGAGGTTGCGTGACCTTAGCTTGATTGATCTAATCGACGAATTCGGTCTTTTAGATAGATACCGAGTCGATCACTCGGGTAGGAAGATGTGGAGGTGGGCTCTGAGTTGGACGTCTACCCAGGTGGTTAGCTACCTGGATAGAATGTTAGTCAGAGAAGCCGACATAGATCTTTTAGATTGTCCCACGTTCCACTGGTTAGGCTACTTGGACCACAGATTCTTCTGTGCACGACTGGCGTTAGACAGTTAATAGAACGGCTGGCTACTGAAAGTTCAGTCTGTCCTTACTGGACAGACAGGACTTTCAGGGGCAGCTGATTAAAGTTATGCAGTTAGAACTAGTGAGGCGGTTATCGGAAATAAGTGGTGGGAGAGGCTAAAAGGATAGGATTAGGTCCTTCACCACCAAGTTTAGCCAACGGCTCGCACTAAATAAGACTAACAGGTTGAAAGCTCTTAAAGATAGCGTACTTCGGGCGGAGGCTGGGGGTATCCCCTAGAGATAGCCTTAGATAAGGAGACTCTGGAGCGTTTGGCTAGCAAGCGCTAAATTGGTCAGGTAATTAGGCATAATTACTGTGATGAGTAGTTTCGCAGCTATTTGGCTACCTTCACTCGGCTTTCGCCGTCTGAAGAAGCCAGCTGAGAGGGAGAGATTACCGAGGGCGAGGTCTACGTGGCTTTGAAGAAGGTCGGCAGTGGCAAGTCTGGATGGTATCTCTTGTGAATTGTACTTGAGGCTGTCGCACATCTTTTGATTTTGTCTGTTGTGTTCAACAACTGTTTTCGGCAGGAGTCCATCATCAACCAGATCATCAGGGGTGTGGTCACACGGTTAAGAAAAGGGAAGGATGTTGGGAGGAATTTAGATGGTTACAGTCCTATACCTCTGCTAAACACAAAGTTAAAATTTATGGCCAAGATCCTGATGAAGCGTTTGCAGTTAGTTGCCGAGATTATGTTGGGGCCCATGCAGACTTGTCCTGTGAAGGACCGAACAGTTCAGAGCAACCTGCATCTGATCCGCACGATCGTATAGGGTTAAAAAGACGAGGAAGAAGCCGCGCTGATAAAATTCAGTCCAAAGCATTTGATAGGGTTGGCCCTCGCTACCTGGCTGCTGTACTGCAGGACGCCGGATTCGCACCCGACTTCTGCCGCTAGATTAGCCTTCTGTATCACTCATCCACGGCTGTGGTACAGGTGAACGGGAAGAAGTGCGCTTTTGCGCTGTCTCGGTCGGTCCGCCAGGGTTGTCCACTGTAGCTCCTACTTTACGCTTTGGCGTTGGAGCCTCTCCTTCGCCGGCTGAGGGTGTAGTCCGACCCTACGTGTCTTTCCGCAGCAACATCGACGTCGTACAGAAGGCGCTTGAACGGTACGAACGAGTTACAGGGGCCAAGATTAACCGCAACAAGTCTTCCGGCTTGCGTTTGATGTCTAAAAGGGGTTTTTATTCCGAGGCCCTTTGGGTAGACGACCTCTCCGAATTCTCGCAATGTGGTTTGGGACAGACCTCCAGCTGGAGTAAAATCGGTCAGATTTGGCGTAAAGGTGATTGTCTTTAAAGAGCGGTACAGAGGCGTGTGCCGTTTACGTCTTTTCTCTTGTCCTTTACCGTTTCTCTGTACTTCCTCTCTGTTAGGAGTCTAACAAGGCGATCGACCGTTTGCTATCCTCTATTTTGTGGAGGGGACAAAAACAACACGTCAACAGAGAAGTTTGTGCCCAACATCCGTGTCATGGCTGGGAATGCCACACTTGGCTAGTCACAAGCTTGCCCCGAGGCTGGCTTTCCTACGCCGCGCTTTAATGGGAGACTCGGTGATTGGTGGAGATTGTGAGGGACGCGTTCCCTGGCCTTACTCTTTCACCACTCATCTCGAGTAGAGAGCCCCGTCCTAAGTCTCGGGATTAATTGAGTTTCCTCCTCGAATCTTGGGCTGCCTTGTGGTCCATTTCTCGACCCAGTGATATTTCTCAGCCTAGAAAAGTGTTCTATCATGGATTAGTGAAGGTTGTTGCAAAGGATCCACTACGTGACGTACTAGGCTTGTCGGGGGAAGAGTTTCGCTCTTTTTATCTTTGTGCCCAGCGGCGGATTACCTCAGCAACCTTGAGTTTTAGCTTCTCTGTCAACTAGTTCGGAATAGGCTGTCTCTCAACGACAAAGCCTTCATATAGGATTGGGTAGACCGTGAACCCTGTGAGCTTGGTTTGAAAGAAACTGCTTCGCACGCCTTCTACCATTGTTCTCGGGTTTGTCCCCTATGGGCGCGTGTCGACGTGTTGACGGCTCATATCGCTCCCGAAAAGCACGTGTTCATTAATTGTGCATACGCATGTGACAATGTGCCGCATCCGTAATCTGGGGTGAAATTGATAGTGTTTCTGTCATTACTGGCCAAATTTTTAAAATTCATGTTGTTATTATTTTTTTTTGTAGGTTTTTTGAAAATACGAGGTATTTTGGTGTATGGTGGATTGCTTGACGATAGAGGGGTTCTTATGGTGAATAGAAAATTGTAAATATTTATTAGGTCGTGTTTCTGATTAGCTAGGTATAATGTAGTGATGACCAGCTTCAGTTTTGCCTAGCCATCCACGAACTTTGGCCTTGTACCACAATTGTAAAATGCACAATGAAACTGGAGAGGTAGCTCTGAAGGCCGCACTAATATTTGTTCATTGTTATATGTTTGTACTAATGTCTTTGTAATATATTTGTTTAACACTTTTCCGTCTATGTGTTTTAATTTCTGGCCCAAACGGTGCACAATAACTTGGTGACGAGGTCACGACAACTTGGCGACGAGGATTCTCACGGACCACGAGAATTCTTACAGACGACCAGGATTCTTAAGGACCCTTGAGGACCTCAAAAAGACTGCGTCGAAATTGTCAATATTCGTTCAATATTGTACGCACGAAAAAAATTATATTTTCGTCACACTTTCTTCAACTCAACAGTACTTGGTAATCCAGAAAAAGAAACCAAACGAAAAAAAAAAGTGTAACTAACTTACACTGAACTTCAACGCAAGCCGCTAATCTACGAGTATTCATCTTTTTCGAGGAAAAAGACACTTGTGGTTCTCTGGGTGTGTAATAAAATAAAGTTATTTCTTTTTCATTCAGTTTCAATTAATTGTTATTTTCGTTTTACTGATTGGGTAAGTGTTATGGTGCCCTTCTACGAAAAATGAACTCTTCCTCTTCATATATGTAATTACCTGCGTGACTTCTGAGGAGCAGTTAAAGAGTAGCTAGTACGAACAATTAACAAAAAGCAGTTAACGAAGGCAGTTAACAGCAGTGGACAACAGCTACTAGTCAGGCAATAAGCAGCAAAATAATACCTTATTTATTTCTATATTACTTATTATTAACGCTTCCCTTGAATATCTTGTTTATTGTTATACTAATATACTCTTTTGAACCTACCTTCTTGTTCCGTGTCTTACTTCCGGCACAAACCAGACGCTACAATTTTGAGGCGAAGTTTCGCCACAACTACACAATAAATTGGCGACGAAGATCCACAAGAGTAAGAAACTAAAGTTTTGTTTTGTTTGTTGTTTGTTTCTTGTTGTTTTATTATTATTATTATTGTGTCATTTTTCATCATATTTCGATTTCTGCTTTGGTCTCACTACCAACCAAGTCTGCGGGGAGACCTAAGGCAGGTCGTGGCGTGTTGTTATGACTCCATTTCATGTTTTTTTTTCTATCTTCCCTATCATCCCTAGCATTACATAGATAAAGTTTTCCTTAGTGTGTGGGCTGTACTTAATAAGACAATTTTTTGTATATCTCTTAAGCTGGGGTTTCCAGGGATTCTTTCAATGTGTTGTTTTGTTCCATTTTTTATCATTCCAAGTGCACCTACTATCACTGGCACAACTCTAGTTTTCAATTTCCACATTTTTTCTATTTCAATTTCCAGGTCTTTATATTTTGACAGTTTTTCAAATTCCTTGATTGCTATGTTACAATCCGCTGTACAAGCACTATCAATTAATAGACAAGTTTTCTCCTTCTGGTTTTATTATTATTATTATTATTATTATTATTATTATTATTATTATTATTATTATTCAAAGAAAAGAAAAGTTTTCATTTGAATATAATTTGTATTCGGGTAATTTGATAAAAAAAAAGATACGTATAAATAAGGATGAATTTCAATCCATCATACTCAAATTTCTTAATTTTAAACTTGAACAGCAAAACCAACGAGAACTTAAATGGCAAGGAAAACAATTGGAATTTAAAAAACAGGTTGTTGAATGTCAAAAGCAAACTGAAAAAGAACGGCTTAAATTTCAAAAACAAACTGAAGTCAGACATCAAACTTGACGAAATTCTACTTCAATCTCAACAAGAACAAAGAAACTTGCTTAAAATAGCAAACTGGAAACAAATTAATGAAAATGAAAATACGTTCTCACAAAACACGATCTGGGACCAAATAGACGCTTATTCTCCGGACGAGGATATAACGTTTGCCTCCTATTAAAAGATTCGAGGATTTATACGCCACAGATTACATAAATTGATCGCACTCAAAGTTCATCTTCTTCTCCGAAAACTGGGTACCGCAGAGAACACCAAACTTGTGAATTATATTTCACCCCGTAAAACAAGCGAATTGACATTCACTGAAGCGGTTAAACTTCCTACAGAACGTCTTAGTCCTAAAACTTCACTCTTTCATAAGAGGTGGAGACGTATGAATTTAACCAGAAAACCTAGTGAAGATTTTATAACGTTCGGGTCCGTTGTGAACAAGCATTGCAACGACTTCAAACAGTCAGAATTGAGTGCAGATAATTTCAAGTGTCTGATATTTGTTCTGAGTATCGTCTCAGCTAAAAACACTGAAATTAGACGTAGAATTCTAAATAAATAAGAAAATGAGGCAAACCATACTCTCCAACAAATAGCGGAAGACTGTCAGAAATTCGTAAGTGTACACCAAGATTCGAAGAATATTGAGGAATCTGGCATAGCTCACATAAGAAAAGTACGCCGAAAAAAACAAATTAATTCCACCTCCTAAGTCAAACCAATCACAAAATAAACGAGACAACTTATCCCCTAAACCGTGTTTCAGTTGTGGTTTATTACATTGGTATAAAGACTACCCTTACCGGGAAAAATGCCTATATTGTAGCCGTATCGGGCACAAGAGCAAGAAAAAAAGTTTGATAGCTACGTAAAAACACAAAAGCAGATGAAGACGGGTTAAACATTAGAAATACGTGCAAGTAAAAATCCTAAATAAAAATATTAAAATGCAGTTGGATTATGGTTCAGATTTAACAATCATAAATCTACACACTTGGAAAAAAGTTAGAAAAACCAACCTTGCTAAGAACTAACAAAATGGCCAGTTCCGTGACAGTGGAGGAAATCAAGTTTACGGGAAAACTTATTACGAATATAAAAAAATTCAAGGAAAAACGTTAAACTTAAAGACACTTGTATTTAAAAAATACAGAAAATTTATTTGGCACCGATTGGATAGATAAATTTAATTTCTGGAACTACCAATTAACTTATTTTGCTCAAAACTCGAAAACTTGATCATCGAGGCAAATAATTTAATAAAAAAACTTAAAAGAAACTTTTCCGGGAGATTTTTCTGGGGGCCTTAGTCGGTGTAACAAGATGATTGCAAAATTTGAGTTAAAAGAGGATATATGGCCAGTGATTATTTCTTTTTTATAAAGCATTAAGCAAAGCATTTTACTGCCATTGTTTTGCAGGGGGTTATATAAGAGGAAAGTTATGTGAAAGAGTGACAGGTTATAGGGGGTGTCAGGAAGTGGATAAGAGATGGATGAGAATACTGATGAGAGTGGAGTGGAAGGAGAAAGAAGCATGAGAGAGAGGATGCAGGTTAGTGAGATAGGAGATGACTATTGACTTAAATTCTTGGAGATTTAGCTGTCGGGAAAGCAAGTAAATGGAAGGCGGGAAGTGCAAGAAAAGAAGCTGATAGAGTAGAATTTGCATTTACATCTTATTGGTTTCACAGTAACAGGGTGGGACCTAGTTGCTAATCTTGTGTCTCGAGTAAATTCATATATAGGGGGCTCCAGTGAGCAGAAGCTTGAAAGTATTTGTAAAAGAGACACAGGGAAGCCACATTGCGCCTGTGAAAAAGTGACTGTATCTGAGCTGTCAAGCCGGGATCGATCATATTACAGATTCTCCGTTGGGTTTTGTCAAGGACACCTAGGTAGATAGCAGGAGCACCCAACCAGATATGGCAGTAGTATTCAATGGTAGATTTATATATGTGCAAGATTGTTTCAGACGGGAAAAACTTCCTGGCCCTACACAGAGAACCGACTTTCTTAGCAGCGGATTTAGCTATGGATTCTATATAGTCATGTCACTTGAGTTTAAGAAAAAGCGAAATGTACCTTTTGCCTCTTTTCGTTTTTTACATCTAAACCATTTTAGTTTTATTCAAAATGTATGGAAGATCTCTCTGATAAGTAGCAACAAGCCATTGAATACAACGTAAGTTGATAAACAAAACGGAAATTATTTATGACTAACCCTAATATTTGCATTACTGTAAAAGATCAAATATACAAAGGTTCTAGTATACAAGTTCGTATCAAATATACTCAGACCAACCCCATATTATTATAGATTTCTTGAACATCCTCTTTGGGCGTTAACATAGGTCTGTACTCTCGCATGCATACTAATATAGAGTGAATATCATTGTGAGATAAAATATTCCACATCTTCTGTTCTTGCTGACTCAATACGAAATATTGTAGTTTGGCCGTCGTTCAAACATGACCATGTTTATTCAATTGGGAATCAGTCTGGCGGTTGTACAGGCCGGAAAAAGTTGTCGAAGGTCTTGTAAAGTTCATTCAGTAGAATAAGCATAATGTGGTGGAAATTTCTTCTATTTCGATAGTATATTTGAAAACAGTTTTTTTTTCTTAATTTCTGTTGTCTATTTACATTTTTACGAGGGTGGGCTAATACTTCCATGGCTTCTGTTCCAACGAGCTTGAGTCACCGGTGCCTCCGCAACAGGTGTTTACTTGTGCAACCAGACTGGCAACTGGGTCTCACCCATTTACAGTTAGATCAACCAAATGCAGACGACAATTCTACTCCTGTAGCTTCTTTTCCCGCACTTCCCGCCTGTGGAATTCGCTTCCTTATTCTTGCTTTCCTGACGGAATTTAAATGCAAGGTCAATACTCATCTCTTAACTAATTGACCCTAGTTCTTTCCACACTGTCCTGTAGATCCTTTTCTTTCTCTCCACCTTCGCAACTGTCAACACACCTGTATTCCCATCCTTCTCTTGCCCCTTTCTAACTGGCTCGTCCTTCTCATTCTCCTCTAATTCTTTTACTCTTATGTAGCCTCCTGCACATCAGTGGCGATACCGCCTTGCTCGGGGTGATATGATTAAAAAAAAAAAGATCATAGGCTGACCATCAATAAAACATGTTTGTACAGTATAATTCTGTTATTAATAACTGCATTGTTTGTTCCATAAAAACTGACATCTAACTGTTCAAATAAGACTTCGAAAGTAACTAGTAGCAACTTCTCTTGAAAATAGATACGGTTGCTACATTAGGCAATACGCTCCAACTGCATTAACAGGGAAAAAGTGGGGAGATGAATATAGAAAAGGAAGAGAGAGTCTTAAAGATGACCAAAGATTTGAATATCCTTCATGAGAGAATCTTGGTTAGCTATGAACTGTTCAGCCGACCCTCGTATTATTGTCTTAAATAAAACAATTAATTTCATATAATTTATAATTTCTTAGATTATCATGTGAAATTTACGTCTTAACTAATTAGAACGGCCTTCAACAAAAACAAATAGTAGTGATGACTCAAGATCGGGTCAACGGTAATTAATCCAGTTCTTTGACAAGTTTTTTTTTTCTGTTTAGTGTAAGTTCTCAAATATTTAAAAGAAAAATTAAATCCTCAAAGTATAAGAAAAGTGTTCTTAGAAAAACATATTCAGTTGCTTTCATATGTTAAATGGATAATTAGATACTTTTGACACGATATTTGGGCACCAAATATTAAATATCAGTTTTAGCATGATAGATGTAATCTCCTCTTCTACTTTAAAAGTTTTTTTTCACACTTCCCGTTTGTGTAATTTTCTTCCGTTTACTTGCTTTGCTTATAGCTATCGTCTCCAAAGATTTAAATACAACGTCAATTGTAATCTTCTATCTAGTTGAATCTCATCCATCTTTTATCTTTCTTCGGCATCTTTTGTACCTTGTTTTTTTTCTCTCTCTCTCTCTCTCATTGTAATCCCTTGCTCACCAGTGACAGCCCTGCCTTGCTTGGGCGAATTGATTAAAAATAATCTTTCTTCATATTTATCAGAAAATCAGGATCTAGAACTTTATTTTTATTTTTCCCTATTTATTTCTTTGTTTTGTTGGAGGGGTGCTGAATTTATCGTTGGAAATTAAAATACCCACCAAAATAACACTAAAATGGTTAAATGCAAAGTTTAAACTCTTTTAGGGAATTTTTGGCTGTTTATTGCAGACCAGGAATTCTACATCTGAAATTCTATTTTTCAATTAGAAATGCGCAAGATTTGTTATCGTCTTTCTCTTAAGTAGATTTAACATTTACATAGCTTTATAATTGGGATGAAAGGGGTTGAAAAATCACAAATGTCCGCTAGCTTCTATTGTGACAACCCACTGTTCTCTGACTTAGATTCTACCTGCTGCACAATTTCTAGTCTATCACATTTCCTACCCAATCAAGCTACCTTTTATAATCCTGAAGTAATCCACTGTCTTTATTCATTATATCGTTCATCGTTACATTTCTGTTTCCATACAGGCAACAATTGCTATTCTTGCACGTCTTGCCTTCCTCATAGTAAGGGATTAGATAATGGGGAAATCAATGTTCGAATCACAGTTTGGTATACATTGGTAGAGAAAGAGTTTATTGATCTGAACGATTTAGCTTTATTTGCTGACAAATGCAGATAAATGTAAAATATGACAAACTTATTGAAGACAGTTATAAGTCTGTATTGAGAATAAGTTCTTAAAAAATCCAAAAGATTGGGAACTTACATGATAACATTATACAGTTAGAAGGACGCCATAGTGAGGAAGTTGATAATTTCACCTAACTTTAAAACTTTCAATCTAATTCTAGTGACATAAAGAAGCCGAAAATCGCATTGGAAAAGCTAATGGGATCTTTAAAAGACTCCATACTGTCTGGTCTTCAAATAAGATTAGTCTCCAAGTGCTCATATATTATAACTCTACTGTCTTCTCAACTGCTTTATATGCATACGAAACTTGGATATCTACCACAAATTTATCGAACGCTTAGATGTGTTGCATTTAAGGAGTGTTCGCGAAATCCTAAAAAATATCTTCTCGAGATAGAATCAGAAACGATAAAAGGCTAAAACGTGCAAATTCTAGAAATCTTAGTATAATTGTGGCAGACAGCTGGATGCAGTTCACCGGCCATTGTCTACGTCTCCCTGACAGTCACCCAGCCAGCCTGAGTTGCTCTAAATTGAATGTGTCAAGCCTGCAAAAAACACAAGGAGTTGAGCTAAAATGACATGGCATACTATAGTTAACACATTGACTGTCAGTCATGAATTAACTTGTGGTTGACGTTTTTTATTATGACGCGGACTACGAGTCATTGCGTGCCGACCACGAGTCATTTCGTATTGACTACGAGTTATCTCGTGTAAACTGAGTTATATTTGGCAACTTTTAAAAAAATAATTTCTGCGGATGGCAACAATAAGTTTGTTTGTAGTGATAATGTTAGTGCAAAAACAATGTTAAAACTTCAGTTGATTGGTTAGGTGTTTTGTTTTTATTGCATACTAGCAGTATAGTCCGGCGTTGCTCGGGAGTAATGAAAGCTTTAAAACTAATCCATGGTCCTGAAGCTCAGACTCAGCCTAAAGAATATTTGTGTGAAGTTTGGTCAGAATCGGATAAAAATTTTGGATTATATATATATATATTATATATATATCTTATAATAGTGCAGAAAATCGATTATATATATATATATATATATATATATATATATAAATAATCGATTTTCTGCACTATTATAAGAACTGCAACCTTGAAACTTCTCAATATCGTTTCTTATGTCTTTGTGTATGAGTGTATCAACTTTGATTAAATCAGACCACTCCTTCTATAACACGATTTTTTCGATTATCGATTTTTGATATTTATCGGGAGTACCTCGACACAAAACCTAGCTAAGAACACTCACAGACACTTATAGTACAACTGTGTAAATTTTCGAGAAAATCGGTTCAGCCCTTTCGGAGTCTATAGGTAGCGGACGAACACACACACATACAGACAAAGTTCCATTCATAAATATGTTTAGATAGATCAACCTCGGCGGGTCATTTATTGCCAACTAAATTTTATTTATTTATTTTATTGCTGGCAATATCTTTTTCTTTCAACAATGTATTGTTGTTTTTATATAAGTTTTGTGTCTAGTAATACTTTTTCTTTTCGAGTATCAAGATTCATTGGGATTTGTTTTCAAGGGCAGTGTTCCCAAGTCCTACCCTTGTTATTTTACCAATAACTGGAGGGAAGGGACGGATTAATACCTTTCCCAAGGGTATCAATGTTTAAGTGAATGCAGGGTATTCAACTGGAATTCGAACTCGGCTTACCGATTTTTCTTTCCGAGCCGATATCCACTGCACCACAACGCACATCCGTCACTTAACGCTTACAGCACCTACTATTTGCAAGCGGTCAACCATCTAGCTACTGACCAGGTTCAACGTTGTTTAGCTTCGGTGATCGAGCGAGAACCGGTGTATTCAACGTGATATGGCCGTAAGCCCTAACTTCGGTTGAAGCTATAAATCAACTCATAAAAATATTTTTATTGTCTGAGTTGGCTATTATAAATTTGGCATTTGTAGTCAGATTTCCGAAGGCGAATTGGCATGGAGAAGGAAGCATTCCAGAAGTTGAGTAAAGTATTAAGAAACAGGACAATTTCGCTAGAAACTAAGAAGAGAGTACTGGATTGCTACGTACTGTCCGTCCTTCAATATGGCAGTGAATGCTGGACCATACCATCAAAGATGAAGGATAAAATTGAAGCAACTGAAATGTGGTTCTACAGAAGAATGCTACGAATATCGTGGATCGAGCATGTGAGCAATGATGAGGTGTTGGAAATGATGGAAACAAAAGGGAAATTAATACTGAGCATCAGGAAGTGACAACTGAAGTTCCTGGGACACGCAATGAGGAAGGAGGGCTTGGAGAATCTGATACTAACAGGCCAGATAGAGGGAAAAATAGACAGAGGAAAGCAACGGATAACATATTTGAAGGACCTAATCAGGTGGATGTCGGAACGAGGATTGCATGATGTAACAGGAGAAGGCGTGATCAGAGTCACCGGGGATAGGGAAAAGTGGAAGGCCATGATCGCCTACGTCCTGAAGGGACAGGGCACATAGAAAAAGAAGTCAGATTTCGTAACTCACATTTGATAGTCAACGAGTTGCAGACGAACTGAGAAGTTTAAAGTTCTGCAACTTGCCCAAGATCGATCAAAATGGATAGAAATTGTGGATGTGAAACGGCTGGAGAAACAAGGTAAGAAAAAAATAAGGTAAATAAAAGGGTTCTACTATAGCATGAGGTCTACATCAATATATCGTCTACCCAAGTGCAACACGGAGAGCTACCTTACTCCTCCTCTCACGTTGCTATCAGGTTAGGTGGACTTTATGTGGATCCAGCGACAAAAGCACACAATCGGGCAATTGAGCAATCGTGGTTGGATGCTAAAACGATGATTCTCAAGAAAATGCTAGGTTTTGGTAGTCAGCTGTTCTAGGCACATCTTTATCATTTTTGCTGGAAGATGGTGAGAAAAACTTCCAATGATCTATTAATGCCCTTCCTAGAAGATATAGGAAGTGTTTATCACTAAAATAAATGTATGTATTGTATTTGATAGTGTGTCTATTTTTACCTCTCTACCTTTAATATAAATATGAGTAGTATATAGATATATCAATATTAATATAAGGTTTATATATATATATATATATATATATATATATACGTACAATATTTTATTATAATTCGATGCTGCGGTAGACCTCACGCTATAGTCGAAACGGGAGGTAGACCTCACGCGAAAGTCGAAACCGGGAGTAGACCTCACATTATATTGAGGTAAACCCCACACGATAGTAGCACTAATAAAATATGCCTTGTTTCTCTTCGCCTTTATATTTTTCTTGTTAGTTAATGATTATATTTCATATTTTTCTCTTCAAGTGTCCTCTGCTCAACCATGTATATTATATTTCCTCTCCAACTTATAGAGTTCGTCTCCTGAAGTTTCCAAATATCTGTATTTGTTATATATACTGTTCACAGTGAGTAGTAGTAACTGATGATTTATACTGGAGATCAAATAGCAGTATAGCATTCCAATGTCGATCAAACCCCCTCGGTGTTCTCGTTGTTTAAAATAATTTTGTTGTTTAGATAGCCTAGATTATGCTTTAACTTTTAGTCAGAACAGTAGATATCCGTTAGAAAACAGTAAGAGATCCGCACGAGTACCGTAAGAGGTTCGTAATTTACCGAGAGAATACCGCGTCACTAGTCATAGTAGCTCTGAGCTCCACTCAGCCAGAATAGTATTACACGGACATACTAATTCCATCACGGCTTCACTTCAAAGACTTGTATATATATATATATATATTCCTTACTAATCGTATTCCTGGATTACTAACCTACGTTCCAGTCTGTATATTTACGTTTAATATAACCTATTTTTCTATCTCTATATCTGTTTTGTTGTTCATTATTTTGGAATCCACAACAATTTGGTTCTTATGATGTTGTTTTGATCTACTATTAATAATGGTTTCTTTCTTCTAGAGCCCTCTTCGTAACAATGTCAATGTTGTTTTATCTGACATACTAATTCCATCATGGCTTCACTTCAAAGACTTGTATATATACATATATATAATGTCAATGTTGTTTTATCTGTAGTTGCTTGGTACTTTAAATTAGCTATTTTGCTTCGAGTTTTTCTCAACATATATAAATTCATTTCAATTTTCTATATTCTTTCGATATATCAGTTTCTTTTTTACGTTTCAACCGATCTACGTTTCTACTGTATTCTTTTCTGCATTACCTTAATCTACTTTAGAAATTACTTACTTCCAAAGCATCCGGTTGTTTGGGTTTTCAGTCCATTCTTCATTTATCTATCATTTACTTTCATTGTCATGGATAATAATTTCGTTATTATTCTGATCTTCGTCTTTGACGATCCTATTGTTGTCGATAATAATCAACAACAATGGCATTATCATATTCATTGTCTTTATTGTAGCGAATAATTGCGTCAAAGGATTATCGTCTGCATTGTTGGAAATATATACAAGTTCTCCATAATGAAAGCCATGTTTGGTTTTTGTCGGTATGTGCTTTTCAAATTCAGGCGGGAAAATTATTATTCCTGATAAAAATGCTTTACGTAATTGCCAGCAAATGATAATGATGGTCAAATGAGCGAAATTAACAAACATAAATGAAAAATCAATCACAAGGAAAATATGAATGGAAACAAAGGAAAGAACGATAATGATTTTATATATATATATATATGTGTGTGTGTGTGTGTGTGTGTGTGTGTGTGTGTGTGTGTGTGTGTGTGTGTGTGTGTGTGTGTTAGAAAATATTTTTGATATATTACAATTTCAAAGGGTAATACATATTTCACCGCACAATGATGACCTGGAGGCTCGTCAGACTCAGATGATACATGATTTTGAAAATCAACTGTTGTATCATTTGGGTCTGACGAGCCTCCAGATCATCATTGTGCGGTGAAATATGTATTATCCTTTGAAATTGTAATATACCAAAAATATTTTCTAAATTATAAAACTCTGTTAAATTAAATAAATGAATTTAACATTAGTTTTTTTTAGTTCGTCTCTATCGGAATTTACGTGCACTGTATACCAAGTGTTATATATATATAGTGAGAGAGAGAGAGAGACAAACAGACAGAAAAACAGACAAAATATCTTATTGTAAATATTTTTTTAGCATTTCACCCCAAACAAGGTGATAATATCACTAAAACGCAAATAATATCACTAAGGTTATTGTCGTGGACAAAGATCCGTTAAGAATAACGCAAAAACATCCGTTAAGAATAATGCAAAAACAACCAAATAGGAAATAACGAATGTATATTAAATACGGAAAGAATACAATACTTGGAACTTGGTTAGTAGGAACGATAATACGAGTTAGTGCGCAATACTATGATTCGACCCTCGGCCTTAGCACTGGGACCCGTAATGGTCGCTAAGGTAGCAGTGTTCGTAGACCAACTCTTAGCTGATTTCGGGCCGTTCTGAGGGCGCTCTCCTCAGGCTACTTCCTCTCACCTCTTGTGAGGGGAGGTATAATTAATGGTTGGAAGAGTTCATTCAGTCTGTCGGTGATCCCGTCATGACAGTTATTGGAAGGGGAAGAGAATGAGAAGACTTTAGCGTGAAGAAAGAACAATAAAATAACAGGTTTCAGGAAGGCAGAAGATGGCGATTGAAGTGTTATTGAAGTGTTATTGAAGTGTTATTGAAGTGTTATTGAAATCTTAGGCGACAGGGAAGCAAGAAAGTGGAACAGAGTTCCACAATTGAGAAGTAAACAAAATGTTAGCGTAGAAGATACTGTTGCATTTAGTTATTTCAACAGTAAAACAATGAGACCTTGTTACCAATCTAATATTCTTTCATGTACAGTGCTCCTTCAGTGCGTACACGTTCATGATCCTCCAAATCTTCCTGTTCTTTGTAGCACTTAGTAAGTTTTGTTATTACTTATCATTATTTACACTATTTACATGCATACTATTCTCCTCAGTCGTTGTAGTATAGTAATTGCGAGTTCAATCTCTGGGCCGCACAGTCGGTAGATAACTCTGTGAAAATAGAGCGAGCAATAGAAATAGATGAGCAATTCTAAAAGTAAGAACTAGACAAGATATCCCTAGACATGAAACGAAAAAACTCTACCCCCCACCCAGATTAAATAAAGGCTTCAATCCGGAATTCTCTATAGCTTATCCAGATCGACAAACAACTGATGAAGTTCGGATGGCACAACGATCGAACCGTTGTGACAACAAATATGAGGACATTAGTCAGCATATAAATAGTGAAAATAATTGTGTATATGTGCGCGCTCGAATGCATGTTTTGTGTGTGTGTGTGTGTGTGTGTGTGTGTGTGTGTGTGTGTGTGTGTGTGTGTGTGTGTGTGTGTCACACTTTTCACAGAGTATACAGGCACTACACCTATTTGTAACACACGTTCCGGGGAGGGGATGAATATTTGAGCCTAGACAGTATGCACAGGTACTACACTTTGTTCTTAGACAAAAGTACCGATCAATAATCACGTTACGTTTAATTTGATAGTGAATTTACAAATGATAATGCAAATAAATATAAAACAATTTTAAACAAGAAATAATGATTTTTTAACGATTTAAATTTTGAACAAGAAACAATGTTTTTTAATGATTTTAATGTCAATTTAATAATTTTAATGAGCATATGATTTTAATAATTTTAAATGATTTTAATAACTTTTTGAGTTTCTTCATGATTTTAATGGTTTTATTGAAAATTTAATAATTTTAATGAGTAGAATCTTAATGATTTTAAGTGATTTTAACGATTTTTCTGGGTTTCTGATATGAAACTATTTCATAATTCTACACTCGATTTTCTTATTTTTTTATCTTTATAAAATTTCAGCTATTATTGCGTTCAATCTACATTGTGCGTTTATTACATGCTATCAACATCAATGTCGTTCATAATTTTTATTTTTCATTTTTCCTCCCCAACCCACCACTGCTCTGCTCTATCTTTACAAACAGTCAGTTAAGTGCCATACGTGATACACGCTTCGGCAATCATGTCTCGAAAGAGAAATGACTGACTGAGCAGAAGATTATCCCGCGGTAGTTTGCCATTGCTTTCTGCGGTAGACTGTTTGCCAGCCAAGGCTATAGAACCCAGTCTGTCCTATTATTTAACCCATAACTGAATGAAAGAGACGGATTAATACCTTTTTTTCCAAGGGTATTTTCACGTAAGTGAATTCAACGAACTCAACTGGAATTCGAACTCGGCTCTCCGATTTGTCGTTCTTTACAACAGCCAGACCAAAAATGGAGTATTGTTGCAATTCCAGCATGGCTGAAACTGCCTGTCTTTATACAGTTCAAAAGCAGCTATATGTCTTTAATTAATCATTTTCCACCTTACAGTATCTTCTTAACACACGAAACGTCGCAAAGTCTCTCGCTACTCTATCGCTATTTTCATTTTAAGTGTTCTGAAGAACTTAGTTCTTCCAATCCTGACCTTTGCAGCTGAAACCAACCATGTCACGTACACAAGAATGAAGAATTCTCATTCTCGTCACATTCCATTAGTAAGTTCCGCTAGAACGGCTTCTTTTTAAGAATTACTGCTTTGTAGAAAAGACTCCCAAGAGAATGCTTTCACAATGACGACAATCTTAACTTTTTCAAGTCTAGAGGTAACCTCTATTTTCTTGTATAACCTCATAAACGTAGCTTATTTCCTGCTCTTACACTCATGCAACACCCTCCTGTAACCGACTACCGTGATTGGCTCTTGGGCCTTACACTGGGTGTATAGCAGTATTAAAACATACTTCACAAATCAACAAAACTGTGATTGCGAGAAAATGTTCACGCGAGAGTAGAAAAAAATAGCTGCATTTTTATCAAAGAATCGACCCCATGTTCATTCCTGACATGGAAGGCCTACACGGCCAAAAACGTCACATGGAATTAAGATCTGCCACATCAGGGGTTTAGCGTTGGCTCTATTCTCTGGTAAAAATAGATTTCTTTTCTGTCTACGCCTGGAAATTTGCTGGCAAAATTCTGAAGCTGAAGTTCGGAACTTTGTGCTTGCTTTATGGATTTGTGTTGGTTCTTTTTCTTTATCAGCAGAGCAACCAATTCGGTTATTTAATGCGGAAATCTAAATAAGAAAATTCTAACTTAATTAATTAAAGAGAATGACATTATTTCTTGATTAAATCATAATTACTTAGTTGCATATTTTTACTAAGTAATCTTACAAAATCAATCAAGGTGCAAAAATATATGATGTGATTAAATATGATTAATCATAGCATTTTGTTTTGTTTTGTTTTGTTTTTTTTTTGCTTTTTAATAATGTATGCCATGTTTTTAATTTCTGGTATAAAATGCATTGTTGGTAATTCAGTCAGTTAAGTACCATACGTGAAACATGCTTGAGCGATCATGTCTTGAAAGAGACATGACTGACTGAGTAGAAGATTATCCCACAGTAGGTTGCCATTGCTTTCTGCAGTAGACTGGTTGCCTGACAAGGCTATAGAACCCAATATGTCCTGTTATTTAACCCATAACTGGAAGGAAGAGACGGATTAATACTTTTCCCAAGGGTATTTGCGCGTAAGTGAATGCAATGAATTCAACTGGAATTCGAACTGTTGGCAATTACATTTTTATAAAGAAAAAATGTATTGCTGGTAATTTCACTATAAAAATGTATTTTCATACTTTTGTAGTGTTTTGACTTTTATTTAGGAATACACTATTTGACCATAGACGGAACCGCGAATCAGAGCGATCCTGCAAAGAACAGTTAAGAGGTATCTCTACGCTCCTTGAAACCTCTAATAAACTTGCTGCCGGATGTAGTTTATTGTCATACCTAAGTGTTTGCTTTATGAGAAAAACACCAAAATAAAAAGAAATGCAAAGCAAACCTCTAACAACTAATGAACTCATGACATATAAGAGGTTTTGCCAAGATGTGGCCTCCCTTTGTCTCTTCTATAAATACTTTCACGGCTTCTGCTCGGATGAGCTTAAGTCACTGATGCCTCCTCAACAGGTGTTTACTCGTGCAACCAGACTGGCAACTGGGTCCCACCAATTCACAGTCAGGTTAGCCAAATGCAGACGACAATTCTACTCCTGCAGCTTCCTCTTTCGCACTTCCCGCCTGTGGAACTCACTCCCGTATTCTTGCTTTCCTGACGGCTACAACCTCCAGAAATTTAAATGCAAAGTCAATACTCATCTACTAACCATTGGCCTCTAGCTCTCTCCGCTCCCCTGTATAACCTTCCCTTTCTCTCCACCTATGTATCTGTCATCGCACCTGCTTTCTCAGCTTTCTGTTGTTCCTTTCTAACTAGTTTGTACTCCTCACTCTTTTCTAATTAATCTTTTTACATTTATGTAACCCCCTGCACATCAGTGGCGTTTCCGCCTTGCTCGGGGTGAAATGATTTTTAAAAAAAAATGGGGAAAGAATTTGATAAAAATTACTAGTTTTCAATGTCTCATTCGAAGTAGTTACTTGTCTGCGATTTCTACGGACACAATTATTGAATAATTACAAATTGATTCTCAGTTTAGTATGAAATAAATGAATACTATATTTTATGATCTTTACAAATAGATATTATTATCTATACGTCGTGTTAACGAAATCTATCGGTATTTGGATCATTATATAGGATCACTTACGAGGATGTAGTGACAGGAAGTTGACAGACCAGACTCCATAATTGGTTTCATTTAGGTCAGATGGATTGTTCGATGTTGGTCAATGTGCATTGGTTACTTCGTTTTCCAGCATGTTGCTAGTGATTTGCCGCTTCGAATGCTCATTAATCTGAACCAACATTCGGCCAGCCTTGAAACGAGCCAGAAAATGGAGAGCCGAGTTCGAATTCCAGTTGAATTCGTTGCATTCTCTTACGCACAAATATCCTTGGGAAAAGTATTAATCATCTCTTCTATCTTCTGAGTTGAATGGAAGGACAGATTGTATTCTATAGTCTTGGTTGGTAACCAGTCTACAGCAGAAAGCAATGGCAAACTACAGCGGGAAAATTTTCTGCCAAGTCAGTCGTGGGTTGAAAGAGACATGCTCGTCCAAGCATGTGTCACGTATGGCACTTGACTGACTGACTATTATACATCGAACACTGTTATTACCTATAACACTACACTAATTATATATATATATATATATATATATATATATATATATGATGAAGTAAATCATCGAGCTTTATATTCGACCTCAACAGAATGCAGAAAGCACTGGACGGCCGTTTCGCCCTATATGTGGGACTCTTCAGCAGTGCGCATCCACTACCAGGAATCGAAACCCGACAGGTTATTAGGCTGATGTCATACCGACTGTACCACGGGCCCTGGTGACGAAGAGGTAACGAATTAAGCTCTTCGCGAATTCCGTGGTGGAACTCCTCCAAGTTCCTTTGCCCATAGGATATAGGACGAAACGGCTGTCCAGTGCTTTCTGCATTCTGTTGAGCTCGAATATAAAGCTCGATGATCTACTTAATAATTGTTCAAATCTTACTACTACTTGAATTATATATATATATGAGTGTGAGCGTAGTTTCAACGAATCTGGCCGTAAAATCATCACTTCTTACCTAAACAAGAATAAACTGAAGGATTTACAAATGACTCTATCGAAGAAAGAAAAATTAAATAAAAAACTAAAAATAATTATCTATATAATAACATTATTTACTCAATAGTATTTTATTGTCTGATTACTAACAATCCGGTTTCAAAGTATTTTTATGAAAACAATTTCTATTAACATTTCCATTTTATATATATACTAGCAGGATAGCCCGGCGTTGCTTGGGTGTAATGAGACCTTTAAAACTAATCCATGGTCCTGGAGCTCAAACTCTTTGGACGTTGGCACGAAAGACTAAAAAGCAATAGTTGTTTCCAGTTAAAGCGAAACCGTAGACTGAAAGAAAAATGAATGGATGTAAGTCAAATTTTGATTTCCTGGTCTCGATATCAAATAAGTTTTTTTCGTCGTAAACTGAATTTTGAAGGCTAAATAAGTCCTCTGAGTAAATGGTATCATGGCTGAGGCTAAGAACTACAATTATACCTACTTAGAGCCAAACCCGAAGCAAAAACTAAAATAAAAGAGCTGAAAAACTGATTTTTATCAGACCCGGTATCTTGCCTTTTATATATATATATATATATATATATATATATATATATATATATATATATATATATTATCGATTTTCTGCACTATTGAAAGAACTGCAAACTTGAAACTTCTGAATATCGTTTCTTATGTCTTTTTCTATGAGTGTATCAAATTTGATTAAAATCGGACCACTCCTTCTATAACCCGATTCTATAACCCGATTATCGATTTTCGATATTTATCGGGGGTACCTCGACACAAAACCTGGCTAAAAACACTCACAGACACTTATAGTACAACTGTGTAAATTTTCAAGGAAATCAGTTCAGCCATTACGGCGTCTATAGGTAACGGATACACACACACAGAGGCACACACACACACAAAGTTCCATTTATAAATAAGTTTATATATATATATATATATATATATATATATATATATATATTTCTATTATTATATTTAATAATAGAAATAAATAAATACTGTCAAAAAAATACATTTTTAACTTACACCTTTTTAGTAGGTTTTCCTATACATACTAAAACAGTATACGTGGATTATTATCATTATGCTATATATATATATATATATATATATATATATATATATATATATAAAATCGAAAATCTAAGAATGAGCCAATAACCTACCATGGTTTCGCTTAACAGCTCGTCAGGGAAAATTGGAGCCAATTTTCCCTGACGAGCTGTTAAGCGAAATCGTGGTAGGTTATTGACTCATTCTTAGATTTTCGATTTTGTTTGCTCTACTTTCGCTTTGAGTGCTTTGTGTACTCTGCTTTCGTATTGAGCTCTTTATTGTTAAGGTTTTCGTCTTGGCTTTTTTTTTCTTTCTTACGAATGCTTGACTTTTTTTCAGATATTTCTTTTGTTTCTTTTTTCTTCCCCTTCTTTTCCCTCCGGGTTAGTTCCCGGTGGGTTTCAAGACGATCTCATTTGTAGTTTAATTATTGCTAGGCTTGACAGAATTAGTTCTGTTGCTATTGGTATTATTACTATAATTAATATTACTATATATAGATAACTAAACGAAAAAGAATGGGTTAGACTGACACAGAAGATTGAATATTGATGAAAGAAAGAAACAACCAGAAAAAAAGCAATAATATAAGAAAAAAATAACTGGGAAAGAAAAAATAAAAATGAATGAACAAATACATGTATAATAAAAATGAAGGAATGAATAATGAAATAAAAGAGAGAAAGATAGAATAAAGAAAATAAATGACGAAATAAGAAAAAAGAAATAAGTGAACGAGTAAATGAATGAATGAATGTCTAATAATAAAAGAGGGGTTAGAATGAATAAATTAGAGAATTAATTTTAGAGAGAGAAAAAAACTAAGAAGAATATCAGAAATAACGCAACAAAAGAGTTTATAATAAAAATACATGAATGAAAAATATAAAAATAGAAATAAGAATGGGAAATGATAAAAGAGAACAAGAAAGAAAGAGATAAAATTTCAGAGAAAAAAAAAGAAAATTGAAGAGTTGAAAGAACGAACGAAAGAATGAAAAAAAATAAGAGAAGAAAGAAAAAGAAAGAGAGATAAGAGAGAAAAAAATTTCAGAGAAGAAAAAAAGAAAATTGAAGAGTTGAAAGAACGAACGAAAGAATGAAAACAAAATTAAGAGAAGAAAGAAAAAAGAAAGAGAAAAAGAAAGAGAGAAAATTTCAGAGAAGAAAATTGAAGAGTTGAAAGAACGAACGAAAGAATGAAAAAAATTAAGAAAAGAAAGAAAAAGAAAGAGAGAAAGAAAGAGAGAAAATTTCAGAGAAGAAAAAAGAAAATTGAAGAATTGAAAGAACGAACGAAAGAATGAAAAAAATTAAGAAAAGAAAGAAAAAGAAAGAGAGAAAGAAAGAGAGAAAATTTCAGAGAAGAAAAAAGAAAATTGAAGAGTTGAAAGAACGAACGAAAGAATGAAAAAAATTAAGAAAAGAAAGAAAAAGAAAGAGAGAAAGAAAGAGAGAAAATTTCAGAGAAGAAAAAAGAAAATTGAAGAATTGAAAGAACGAACGAAAGAATGAAAAATAAATTAAGTGAATAAAGAAAAAAGAAAGAGAAAAAGAAAGAGAGTGCAAGAAAATTGAAGAGAAAAATGAAAGAAAGTTGAAGAAAGAAATAGAATTGAAGAAAGAAAGACATTTGAAGAAAAGATCAAAGAAAGAAAGAAAGAAAGAAAGAAAGAAAGAAAGAAATAATTTTAAGAGAAATTTTTACAATTATTTTTTTAACTAGATTTTTCTCTGATAACACTTCTATTAAAACTAATTGCGGAAATCGAATATTTTAAATATTTACAATTGATTTTTCTAGTCAATTTTATTTTTTTTTTGTTTGTTCATTTTTCTTGGAGGTTCTTTTAAATTTTATTGTCAGAGGGGAACATTTTTCTTGATTTTACTGGAAAAATTATGAAATTCGGGCACTGACGCCTCGAAAACACTAATAAAAGGACAAATATCTTTATTTGACAAAAAAAATAAACCAACTGATCATATGAGTCTCTTACTCCTAAAATTATATATATATATATATATATATATATATATATATATATAAGAAAAATTAAGACAGACGCGTTATTTCATGGTAATTCGGAAGTATAGGCCTATTTCAGGCGAACCATCATCAGCTTCCGTCTTTATTCAACGAAGGATTCTTCATGTATATATATATATATAAGAAAAATTAAGACAGACGCGTTATTTCATGGTAATTCGGAAGTATAGGCCTATTTCAGGCGAGCCATCATCAGCTTCCGTCTTTATTCAACGAAGGATTCTACATGAAGAATCCTACGACTCTATCTTCAAGCGATCATTTTTAAAGTGACTAAAAGGATTTTCTTTTCTAAAAGAGAGAAGTTTTTTTTACTTAGTTTCTAGTTAGATTTTCAAATTACAGGGTTATTTATTTATTCTTAATGTGTCCGTGCTAAAATATTATCAAGTTTAGCGTTCTTTCCTCTTTTTATTATACGACTCCTACAATCTATTTTTTGTTTTTATTCGCACCAAACTTACCTTTTTAGTTTTTTTATTTTATTTTTTACTCTTTTTAAAACCTATTTGTGTTTGAATAAAGCCTTTATAGTGTGACGTTATTTTAGATTCGTAATTTTATTGATTTTTGTCATGTAAATTAATGTTTACATTTCTTCATTTTTTCTAAATTTTAATTATTATCTAGAGTGAAGCTCAAAAAGTGTCTACATATATGTCCCCTCTCTCTCTTCTTTCTTTCTTTCTTTCTTTCTTTCTTTCTTTGTGTCTATCTATCTATTTATCTCTTTTTTCTTCCTCCAGTTTTGTTGTCTTTTTCTTGCATTCTTTCTCTTTTTCTTTTTGCACCCCATTATGTTGTCTCTGTCTGTTTGCTTCTCCTTTTCTTTTGTCTCAACCTCTACTTTTACCCCCACCTTCCTCCAATCTTATTCTGTGGTCTTTCTCTCTAAAATTATTCCTTTCTTTATCTCGCTTTCTTTTCTGTTTTACTTCTTTTTATTTCTCTTACCCCCTCTTGTCCCGTTCTTTCTTCTTCTCTCTCTCTCTCTCTCTCTCTCTCTCTCTCTCTCTCTCTTTCCTTCTTTTCGCTCATTTCTTATACTCACTTTTTCATTTTTCTTTAAAAAATAGAATGGAAGTAGTTTCATTCTAATTTCTTTTTAGTTCTCTTTTGCTATTTCTCCACTCTCGTCTCTCTCTCCCCCTCTCTCTCTCACTCTCTCTTTCTCTTTGTGTGTGAATTTATATTCTTTTTCCTTTCAGCCTTTTCATATTGTCTCTTTTACCCCCCCCCCTCTCTCTCTCTCTCTTCATCAACCTTTCTCCTCTTCTCACTGCCCACCAACTCTCCTTACTTTTTCCTTTAGTGAAATGCTAGGCCGGCTATAGACGGGGCCATAAAACTGCAGCTGAAAGCAAAACGGTGTGAAATCAAGAAAGATTATTAATTAATCGCCGGATTAATGAACACAATCAACCTTTCAGGAATTCAATACTAGCACTAAATCTAATTTAATTTATTGATGTGATCCGTTAAACACTTAAGCGACATCAGATCCAGTTTAAATGCAAAGTGAATTTATTTATTCACAGTCTCCAAGTACGGCAACTCTCCTTCCTTAGAAATAAGAGAGAAAATGTGAGCAAATTCTTATGTAACGTTGTGGTTATGAATCAGATGATAAAAGACGATGGATTTTATTGTGAGACATGAAAACATATATGGGTCATTCCATATTGGCGCTACCAATGGTCCAACACCATCTCAAATTTTAATGAAGTTTCAATACCCGCATATAGAAAGGGAAAATTTCATGTTCATTAAGGTTCATCGTTCAAGAATTAAACCTTTAAAAAGTGCTGAGATTTTCATACCTCGAGTCAGCAACATGTCTTGCCAAATTTGGCGCTGCGTAACTTTGCTTTCTGAGTTCATTGTGTATTTTTTTAATCATCTCACCCCAAACAAGGCATTCAACTGCCACTGTTGCACAGGGGGTTACATTGGGAAAAGTGATGAGAAAAAGGGGTTAGTTATAGAAAATATCAGGAGGAGGGTAATAGACGGATGAGGATACCGAGGATGGGGGTGGAGTAGATGAAAAAAGAGCTTGTGAGAATGGATGCGAGTTAGTGTGATAGGAGATGTCTATTGACCCTACATTTAAATTCCTGGAGATTGTAGCTGTCGGGGAAGCAAGTATATGGAAGGGAATTCCACAGGTGGGAAGTGCGTGAAAAGAAGCTGTTAGGGTAGAGATTGCGGTTACATTTTATCGGTTTCACTGTAAAAGGGTAGGACCTAGTTGCTAATCTAGTAGCTCGTGTAAATTCATATCTAGGTGGCACCAATGATCTAAATTCATTGAAGCAGTAGCTGTGAAAGTATTTATAGAAGAGGCACAGGGAAGCCACGTCACGCCGATGAGAGAGCGACTGCAGCCGAACTGCCAAGTCGGTATTGATCACATTGCAGATTCTCCGTTGGATTTTGTCAAGAACCCCGAGGTGAATAGCAGGGGCACCCAACCAGATGTGGCAGCAGTATTCAATACATGGGCGGATGGTAGATTTATATATGTGCAGGATGGACTCAGACGGAAAAATTTCCTGGCCTTGCACAGTGGAACGACCTTCTTAGCAGCGGATTTAGCAATAGATTCGATATCTTCATTCCACTTGAGGTCCGCTGACAGTGTGAGGCATAGGAGGCGTAGTCTTATACTCTCAGGGAGGCTAGCCTGTTCCATGCTAATGGCGGGTAGAAGTGGTTGTCTATGATGGTTAATAGATAGCAGCTTCGTTTTGGAAGCATTAAAAGCATTAAAATTTACGAGCAGCTGATGTAAGTTTCAGAAAAGAGTAGCACTGAGGTTAGCTGATCATATAAAATACAGGGAAAACACGGAAATAATTTTTGTTGATTAGCATTCATTTGCGTTCTGTTTATCTCAGAAAAAATATTGTTGTATTTTTATTATTTTAGAAGTGTGAACCTGTTCATAATATAAATGCAGTTTCAAATCGATACGAGAGAATTCTTAAAGAGATATATGTACTTTGTTTTATGTACAAATATAATGTTAAAAATGCTTATGTCATTGATAACTGCGTACCACGTAGAATTCTGGGAAAAAGAAAAAACATCAATGGAACGCAGTTATCAATCGAGTTTTGTTTTTAGCATTCTATTAAAATTGGTCACGCTAAAAAATAATAATCAAAGAGCAGGAGGGATAGTTTTTAACGATTTCTGCTACAAAGTTTCCGTAATTTGTTAAAACACTTACCAGGATGTTAACTTTATATGATTGTTTAATTCTGATGCCTTTTTATTGTTTTAATCATTTCACCCCGAGCAAGCCGGAAATGCCACTGATGTGCAGGGGGTTACATAAGTGTAAAAAGATTAATTAGAAGAAAGTGAAGAGGAATACGAAGCAGTTAGAAAGGAGCAATAGAAAGATGAGAATGCAGGTGTGATGACAGTTTCAAGGTGGAGAGGAAGGAAAGGATTTACGGGGTGGGGAAAGAGCTAGAGTCCAGTGGTTAATAGATGAGTATTGACATTGCATTTAAATTCCTGGGGATTGTAGCCGTCAGGAAAGCAAGAATATGGGAGCGAGTTCCACAGGCGGGGAGTGCGTGAGAAGAAGCTGCAGGAGTAGAATTGTCGTCTGCATTTGGCTAACCTAACTGTGAATGGGTATATACCCAGTTGCCAATCTGGTTGCACGAGTAAACACCTGTTGAGGAGGCACCAGTGACTGAAGTTCGTCCGAGCAGAAGCCATGAAAATATTTCATATATATATATATATATATATATGAAAATAAATTGGATAAATTTACAAATCCATTGGTGATAATTTACTGCATGATTTTTTTTAAATATACTTCTCAGACCGATTTTTTTTTACATTAATGAATGAGTTAGATTCATCCAGACGAAAGGAATCGTGGGGAAAAAGAAAGAAGGAAAGCATTTTATCAATGGGAGAGGAAGTCAGATATACAATGTTAATTCTTAAACGCGGATGTCATATTAAGAATGTTGCATTTTTATCCCAAACGATAAGATGACCTTGGATTAAACCTTTAAGTTGAACCTTTTCAAATACAGGACAGTGAATTTAGGGGCCGTATTTTAACTAGAAGAATTGAATTGTTAGATTTTTATAATAATTTTGGCAACAATAATAATGCCTTCATCATTTAAATATAATTCTTTCGATTTCATGACAAGAATATCACTATTAAGTATGATTAGAATGTTAAAGATGATAAAAATAATAAAATTTAAAAAGAAATTAAAAACATATATATATATATATATATATATATATATATATATATATATATACCCTGAATCTACCCTGACACTAACAAGCCAGATAAAGGGGAAAAGAGACAGAGTAAAGCAGCGGATAACATATTTGAAGAGCCTGAGCAGGTGGATGACAGAATGGGGGTGCGGGGTGTTACAGGAGAACGTATTCTCAGAGCCACCAGAAATAGGGAAACGTCGAAGTCCATGATCGCCTACGTTCTGAAAGGATAAGGCATATAGAAGAAGAAGAAGACTATTTATCCTGACGATCCGAAGGGTGAAACCTAGGTAGGTTTGTTGACTCTTGCATAGATTTACTGTCTTTGTTGCTACTTCGTTTGTTTCTTTTTTTTTTTACTTCCCCTTCTTTTCCCTCCGAGTTCGTCCTGGTGGGTTATTCAAGACGATCTAAATTATAGTACAACTATTACTAGTATTAGCAGAATTATTTCTGTTACTATTAATATTGTTATATTTACTATATATATATATATATATATATATATATATATATAAATTAAAAAAGAATTAATTCAATGATGTTGAATGGCCATTTCGATATGAATATCCCCACGGGGGATAACACATCACCTCAGCAACAGAAAAATCCTTTCAGAAACTCTGAAAGTTTTCTGTTTTTTTCTGTTGCTGAGGTGATGTGTTATCCCCCGTGGGGATCTTCATATCGAAATGGCCATTCAACATCATTGAATTAATTCTTTTTTAATTTATATTTGCTCTGTAATATTTTATTACACGGAGCTCTCTTCCTGTATCATTTTTTAATCTTAAAATAAAAATTTTAATATTAATTAGGATCGGGTTTTTGGAATTTACCTTCCTGCTTTTTTCCCTTGGATTGAAGTATCTGAATTAATATATATATATATATATATATATATATATATATAATCATCCCACAAGCATAACCGAGCTCATTCATAAAAGAATATAGCACAGGCAATCAAAAACTTTGTCGAACAAAACAACATTTGATAAAAAGAAAAAATAGGAAGATGCCCTAAGAAAATCTGGCCATAAAAACATTTTAATGTACAATCTTTAACAAAAAGGACAAATAAAAAACGACAATAGAAATCAAAACATTATCTGGTTCAATCCATTATTTTACTTAGAAGTAAAAACCAAAATAGGACAAATATTTTTAAACTGATCGATAAACACTTTCCTAAAAGCTCATAGTAAAACAGAATTTTCAATAGGAATACAATCAAACTGAGTTATAACTGTACTAGTAATTTAGAAAATTTCATAAAGAAACAAAACGACAGAAACCTAATCATAAATACAAAACAAGATTATTAATAAAGAATGTAAATGCCGAATTCAAGAACTTTGTAATACAAAAAGAGTTATTTACAAAACAAAAATATATTACTTTAGTGGTCAAAACAAAACATATCTGAGATCAACCAAAGACACTTTTAAGACTAGATGGAATAATCATAGGCCTATATTAAAATAAAAAAGAACTTTGAAAACTTGTAGAAAATTAGCTAGCCACGTGTGGAAATTGAAATTAAAATATGGAAAAGACCCAGACATAACGTGGAGTATAATAAAAACAATCAAACTTTACAACGGTGGTAAAATATGTAGTTTGTACCAGGAAGAAAAGTTATGTTATTCGCAAACAAAAATGAATTACGAAATGAAAGAACAGAAATTATGAACAAGCGTAACCATACCAACAAATACCTAATAGGATCATACAATCATGGATGAAAATGTTCTAACTTTTCCTAATTTTTAAAATTGCGCGTTCATAAATAGTCCGTTACGTGAGCGTTTTCGAGAAACGGTAAAAAATCAGTTATTATAAATCGCCTAAAGATACCGAAAGGGTAGAAAGTTGGGTTGCATAATAACTCGTTTACAAATAATATATATATATATATATATATATATATATATATATATATTATAACCGATGGTTATTTCTCTCTTTCTGCTTTCCATTGCTACAGTATGTAGGTGTTCATGCCTTTTTCTCTACTGCTTCTGCCACCGACGGTGACATATGCATATCTTACGTTAAGACTGTGCCTACCAGTAATAAATTTTGGAAGTGCTTCTAATTCTGTTAGCATTGGCATTGTGTATAGACTAAATAAATATTGGGAGAAGATACAACCTTGTCTTATGTCCCTTTTTATTTTTGTCTACTTGCTCAATTCATTTTCTATTCGGATATAAGCAATTTCTTCCCAGTTAATGTACTAGATTATTCTTAGATCTTTCCCGAATAACTGAAGTTTTCCTGATCGTTCTAATGTGTTTCTGTAGTCCATGAATCAAAAGAACAGATCTTTATGCATTTGTATTACTCGCTACTACATCATAAAAATGACAAGCTTTTATGAGTGAATGAAGTACTTATAAGAAAAACGACAGAATAAAAGAAAGAAAAAAACACTGTTCAAGTATTTACTTTTATGAAGGGTGCTCGATGCAAAGTAAAGCTTAAGATTGTAATTATTTTATTACAATGGTTTATAAAAGCATTATATCACTACACAAAAAGTTACATGTTTCAGAACAATACTCTTTTTCTTCAGGTAAGTGTTTAAAATAAACTGTGAAAAATATTTATTTAGAAAATATAAGATGAATTCATGGCTATTTAGAAACTGAAGTAGTAGTAGTAGAAGGGGTAGGTATGCTTGTAGGTGTGTCAATTGTTCAATCAAAAATGAGAATTAGGTAAATATGGATTTGAAGATTTGGGTGGCGAAAGGAAACAGAATTGACTACTATAAAGGCATATCAATTTATAATTTTGTCTGGGTAAGATACATAATGAGACCATACATTATTTTAATGGGTAGACAATCATTTTTAAGAGCAGGTTGAATTTATATATATATATATTAGATTTTGTACTACCTCATGAGTAAATAGGCTGGAATGTTTAGGTTAGAATAAGAATTAAATACTCATGTTATAATAAAGATATATTGTAGTCAAAAAAACAAATAAATATTGTGTGGGTCATTTATTTTAGTAAAATAATTTATAAGTTATATTAGAATATCTAAACTTATTTATAAATGGAACTTTGTGTGTGTGTGTGTGTGTGTGTGTGTGTGTGTGTGTGTGTGTGTGTGTGTGTGTGTGTGTGTGTGTGTGTGTGTGTGTGTGTCCGTTACCTATAGACTCCGAAACGGCTGAACCGATTTTCTTGAAAATTTACACAGTTGTACTATAAACATCTGTGTTCTTAGTTAGGTTTTGTGTCGAGGTACCCCCGATAAATATCGATAATCGAAAAATCTGGTTATAGAAGGAATGGTCTGATTTTATTCAAATTTGATACACTCATAGAGAAAGACATAAGAAACGATATTCAGAAGATTCAAGGTGGCAGTTCTTACAATAGTGCAGATAATTTGATATCGATACCAGGAAATCAAAATTTGACTTACATCGATTCATTTTTCTTTCAGTCTACGGTTTCGCTTTAACTGGAAACAACTATTGCTTTTTAGTCTTTCGTGCCAACGTCCAAAGAGTCTGAGTTCCAGAACCATGGATTAGTTTTAAAACTTTCATTACACCCGAGTACCGCCGGGCTATCCTGCTAGTAAGTTAAAAATGGAACATTGTATTTAATTAAATTTTAAAGGTTTTTTTAATTACATTTTGTACTACCGCATGAGTAAATGGCTTAAATGTTTAGGTTAGAATTATAATTATAATTAAGTATGGTATACTAAAGTATAACCGCTGTAATAAAAAAAATTCAATTTAGATATATATATATATATATATATATATATATATATATATATATATATATATATATTATCATGTCCTCAGGTCATCTTGCAATCTAGATAGATAGATAGATAGATAGATAGATAGATAGATAGATAGATAGATAGATAGATAGATAGATTGCAAGAAGCACTGAGGACATGATAATGATGCTTTCACGAAACTTTGATGTCGGCATGACTGTGCTCAATTGATATTCATTCGGAAGCCAGTCGATTACGCAACCTTAGTTTTAACCTTTCGGTATCTTCAGACGTTTTATATCAACTGATTCTCCGACTGTTTTTTCAAACGCACAAGAGGAAATTTCCGAACGCATTACTGGAAGTTGGAAATAACTGGAAGTTAAAAACAAGGATTTTGTCTAAGAATTGTAAGCACTTACATCCGCGATTGTATTATCCTGAAATATATTTTCTGATATCTTTACATCAGAACATTACTTCCTACCTTTCATTTAGTAACCTTTCTCGTACTGAAAATAATACTATGTTTAACTTTTCTTCTTGGTACAATCTGCAGGTATCTCCACCCTTGTAAGTCAGTCAGTCAGTTAAGTGCTATACGTGATATACGCTTGGGCGATCATGTCTCGAAAGAGACATGATTGACTGGGCAGAAGATTATCCCGCAGTAGGTTGTCATTGCTTTCTGCAGTAGACTGGTTACCGACCAAGGCTATAGAACCCAATCTGTCCTGGTATTTTGCCCATAACTGGAAGGAAGAAAAATTATCCCGCAGTAGGTTGCCATTGCTTTCTGCAGTAGACTGGTTGCCTGCCAAGGGTATAGAACACAATCTGTCCTGTTATTTAACCCATAACTGGAAGGAAGAGACGGATTAATACCTTTCCCTAGGGTATTTGCGCGTAAGTGAATGCAATGAATTCCACTGGAATTCGAACTCGGTTCCCCGATTTCTCGTTCCGAGCCGATATCCACTGCACCACGACGTACATCCACCCTTGTAAGGTTTGACCTTTTTTAATATATACTTAGTACTAGGAATGTGTAAATGAAGGAAAGAAAAGAAAAAAAATCAGAAAGAAAATGAAGATTGAACATTAATGAAAGACTGAAAAAAATCAGAATAAAAAATTATTAAAAAATGAAAATAAAAGAATAATAGAATAATAATAAAAGAAAGAGAATAAATGCGAAACAAAAAAGAATTAGTGAGTAAAAAATAAATCTATAATGAAAAACAAAGTATGACTGATGAAGCACACAGAAAGAAAAGAATTAAACGACTAAATAAGAAAGAAAGACAGAAATAGACGAATAAATAAATGCCTTATAATGAATGAAGATTCAAAATAAACAGTCTTCTTCTATGTGCCTTATCCTCTAAGAGCTTAGACGATCATGGCCTTCGACGTCTCCCTATTACTGGTGGCTCTGAGAACACTTTCTCCTGTAACACCCCGCACCCCCATTCTGTCATCCATCTGCTCAGGCTCTTCGAATATGTTATCCGCTGCTTTACTCTGTCTATTTTCCCCTTTATCTGGCCTGTTAGTATCAGGTTCTCCAAGCCCTCCTTCCTTATTGCATGTCCCAGGAACTTCATTTGTTTCTTCCTAATGTTCAATATTAAATTCCTTTTTGTTTCCATCCTTCCAATAACCTTATCGTTGCTTACATGCTCGGTCCACAATATCTGCAGCATCGTTCTGTAGAAACACATTTAAGCTGCTTCAAGTTTTTATTTCATCTTTGATAATATTGTCCAACATTCATTGTCATATTGAAGAATTGACATCACATAGAAATCTAGTCCTCTCTTCTTTGTTTCTAGTGAAACTTTTCTGTCTCTTAATACTTTACTCAGCTTCTGGAACGCGTCTTTTGCCATGCCAATTCGCCTTCGGATTTCTGTGTCGCACTTTCCGTCTTCTGTTAGAACACTTCCTGGGTATTTAAATTTTTGTACCTGCTTCATTTTAGTATCCCCCACCTGTATTTAATGTAAAAATTAACATTTCGAAAGACTTAAGAAAACAAACATGAATATAAAATAAGAGAAAAGAAAGTGAAATGGTACAAAATGATTAAGAAAGAAAAAAGCAATATTGAAGAAAGAAAGAAAGAAAGAAGATTAAAATATGTACATACGTTGATGCTCTAAGAGAATTTTCTCTTTTTTTTTTCTATTTGCTAGGTTTTTTCAGAGCGTAAGTCATCATGGCTCTCAACAGATTCATTTATCATCGGCCTGTTGCAATAATGAAAAGGATGTTTGAGGAATTGGAATTGAGTCTTTTGCATTTCTTAGATTAGTTGCCTGATAGCCCACTCTACCTGGCTCTTTAGTTCATAGATTGTGGGAAAATAGAATGGATTAGTGTCTTTCTCGAGGACGAGAAAAAAAGAAAGAAAGAAAGAAAGGATGCCTAAGATAGATAGATAGATAGATAGATAGATAGATAGATAGATAGATAGATAGATAGATAGATAGATAGATAGATGTTGAATTTTTTAGCTAGATTAACTAATGAATAAATAAATGTCATTCTTTCTTCGAAGCAAGAGAAACTAAACCGAGTGAATTATTACACTAAATTCCTATTATTCATGACCAAAGAAATAAATCAGCCATTTTCATTCTCTGAGCAGCTGTTGGGTTGTAAAATACTCTGGCTAATTCCCATTCAAAATATAAAAACATCATAAAAAGAATATTTCTCTGTGTAATGTTTGACTGCATCCTACAATTTATGAGCAGCTGTCCTGGACGATATCCGGTACCTTTTCTTAAAATGTATAAAATATGAGGAAGAAGCGATGTCAAGTAAAGGACTGGTTGTCAGCATGAAATAATATACATGTGTATACACGGAATAATGTCCTGCTTCTTCGCCATTCAGCGGTCATTATATAAAGACTGGGTGGACAGTTTTGCGGTGATAGGCAGTCATCTTGACCAGTCTTCCATCTTTCTAAAGACAACCACAAAAAAAAAAATAGATCGCGGAATTTGAGAGTGATTATACTTTGAGATGTATGAGGTAAAAAGAAAATGAGAAAATAGAGAAAAAGAAAAGAGTAAAAGAAAAGAGAAAAAGAAAATAGTAAGCAGATGGAGGAATAAGTAATATCAATGAAAAAAAAGAAACAAAAAGAAAAATTAATTATAAAACCAAAGAGAAAATCTAGCAAAGTAAATAAGAGATATCAAAAAAAGAAAGAAACAGAAACAAAATTGATAATGAAAAGAGAAAATAGACCAAAATATCCGGAATTTCAAAAAAAGAAACAAACAAACAAATAGAAAAATTACAAACGAAACGAAAGAGAAAAATAGACCAAAGGAAGTAAGTAATGTCAAAGAAAAAAAGAAACAAAAATGTTTCATAATGAAGCGAAAGAGAGAATAAATCAATGGTAATAAGTAATGTCAAAGAAAGAAAGGAACAAAAAAAAGTTTCATAATGAAGTGAAATAGAAAATAAACCAAAGGAAGTAAGTAATGTCAAAGAAAAAAAGAAACAAAAATGTTTCATAATGAAGAGGAAAAAGAGAAAATAAATCAATGGTAATAAGTAATGTCAAAGAAAGAAAGAAATAAGTAATGTCAAAGAAAGAAAGAAAGAAAGAAAGAAAGAAAGAAGGCTAATAGGGAGCGACAATGAAGAAAGAGACAACGAAGAAATAAATAACGATAAATAAACTGACAAATAATCAAAGAAAAAAAGAAACAGAAAGAAAGACTGATAAAAAAGAAGCAATTTTATGTTAAACTTTACTAATAAAATGAAATAGAAAATTAAAGAATGTCAAATAAAGTAAGACAGAAAAAGGATAAGAAAATACAATGTATACTGCATGTGGTAGATAAAATAGGAAAGTTTCATAATGAATCTGTAAACCATTGAAACAGTTCTTTTGGACTTACCAAAAAAACAGTATATCTCTTGGTGAGCGACAGTAAATAAACTTAAGACAAAAGCAGAGTGGGCGACCTAGGGAAATATTATTAAATAAAAACAGCTGGCTTGCTGTTGCTACTCGACACCGCCCTGTTTGCCTCATTGTCTTTTGCGAAAAGAACCAACAAAAAAATCACGAATAAGTCTCTGGCCCGAGGACACGATCTTAAGACAGTGAAAAACGTGTTTGTCTTGTCAGGTCTTCAATGAGCGAAAGTTTAGTCACGGCCATGTTTAGGGGACCCCTGTCGTGGCTCGAAGGCACTATGAATGGTTTGGGAAGCCTATATTGTACTACAAAGAAATGCTTTCAGATATAAAAGATTGATTTTTTATCTATTCTTTGTAGTATATATATATATATATATATATATATATATATATATATATATATATATATATATATTTCATTTGTAATCGAGTTATTACGAGACCTATGTTTCTACCATGTGATGTCTTCAGGCGATTTGCAATAATTGATTTTTACCGTTTTATTTTAAGATTTTTTGAGCGTGCAATTTTCAAAATTAAAAAAAGTTATAACGTTTTCATGCATGGATTTATCATCCTACTAGGTATTTTATGGTATGGTTACACTTAGTCATAATTTCTGTTCTTTTATTCAGTAGTTAATCTTTGTTTAGGAATAACATAATAGCTAACTTTTCTTCCTGACACAGTTTGCATATTTTTCCACCGTTGTAAGGCTTGGCTGTTTTCACTATACTCCACGTTATGTCTGGGTCTTTTCCATATTTTAATTTCAATTTCCACACGTCGCTAGCCAATTTTGTTCAATTTTTTAAAGTTTTCCATTTTAAATGTAGACCTGTGATTCAGCCATCTGGTCTTAATATATATATATATATATATATATATATATATATATATATATATATAAAGAAAAACAATGGGTTTAGAATCTAGCGTTCTGTGGAATTTCTTCTTCTTCTTCTTCTATGTGCCCTGTCCCTTCAGGACGTAGGCGATCACGGCTCTCCACGTCTCCCTATCCCTTGTGGCTCTTAGTATGTTTGCTCCTGTTGCTCCTGGCAACCCCCGTTCCGTCATCCACCTGATCAGACCCTGCAAATATGTTATCCGCTGCCTTCCTCTGTCTCTCCTTCCTTCTATCTGTCCAGTCAGTATCAGGTTCTCCAGGCTCTCCTTCCTCATTGCATGTCCCAGGAACTTCAGTTGTCTCTTCCTGATGCTCAGCATCAATTTCCTTTTTGTTGCCATTCTTTCTAACACCTCGTCGTTGCTTGTATGCTCAGTCCACGATATCCGTAGCATCCTTCTGTAGAATCACATTTCGGCCGCTTCCAGTTTTGTCTTCATTTTCGATGATATTGTCCAGCATTCACAGCCGTATTGAAGAACTGACATCACGTAGCAGTCTAGAACTCTTTTCTTCGTTTCTATTGAGATTTTCCTGTGTGTTAGTATTTTGCTCATATTCTGGAACGCGTCCTTTGCCATGCCAATTCGCCTTCGGATCTCCGTGTCGCACTTTCCATCTTTTTTAAAAAGTGTTCAATACATTGTAGAGCGTAATATAATTAAGCTTACTTTTTTTTCATTAATTTATATTGCGACACGGAAATTTCTATATTTCGAGATTTAATATTTCCATCTTGTCATCAGAGAATGGACTTTGGTGAAAATTATTTACATTTGAAAATAAAAAAAAATCCGTTTGCTTATTCAAGAGTTAATATGGATGGGCGGGTGACTGAAAAATTTAGATCTTATGGGTATATCTAACTTAACTAATCAGAATGAAGATCGACCTAGAAAATTTAAATTATAGGTTAAACGTTAGGGTGTGTGGGATATGTCTATGTAAACATTCTTATTTATGACTAGACTGCTTACTTCCGGCAGAAAGTATACATTTTAGTTACGATTTAGATCTTCTTAGAGTTATATATATATATATATATATATATATATATATATATATATATATATATATATATATATATATATATCCCTACTCTTTGTTTTTTTTTTGTTCTTGTTTTTGGGGGGGGGGTTATTTATTATAGATCTGTCTTAAAAGGATTTTCGGTATGATTAAAATATTTTTAATTTTTTTTTTTTTTTTTTTGGTTTCAGAGTACATTTCTTTAACAATTCATCATGTATCCTTAACACATAACAATCCTAAAATTAATAATCAATGAATTAGATTAATATTATTTATATCATCATACAAAATAAAGTAAAGGGTTGGTTCAGGCAGACGCTCCAAAACACTTTGACAAACACAATCATTGCTGTTTATTAATGGTTTTAAGTATGCATCAAAGAATCCACAAAATGAGTCAAAAGAATTACCTGACCCAAACAACTAATATAAGTGTGATGTTCATAAAAATTTAAAAGTACTAACTAATGTTTTTAAAGTGTAGTACAGTTTACCATAAAAATACATTTGAACGGAAATAAGGCTATTTTGAAAAAACTTGAAGGGATAAAAGCCCTCGGGACCTAAAAGCAAAATTTACCAAATATTTACGTAAATGATGAAACTAACTGTGAAAGAAACAAACAAAGATATATTCGTACAATTATAGGACCCTCAACGTTAGTATTGTTTAGTGAAATATTCTATCTAACCATTTCTGCTGAGCACAGACATAGATCTACACTGGGGTTTTTTACTTCCAGTCTTGGGCACCTAAACGTAGCTTGTTTCGCTAAAATCATTACAGTTGAGCTGTTGATTCGGTCCTCACCGGGTGCCCCATACTCTCAGGCTTGTTCCAAGTCTAAGCAGTGATTAGAAAATCACCTTTTTACTTCCGGTCTTAGCGGATGTGCGTTGTGGTACAGTGGATATCGGCTCGGAACGAGGAACCGGGTAGCCGAGTTCGAATTCCAGTTGAATCCATTGTATTCACTTACGCGCAAATACCCTTGGGAAAGGTATTAATCCGTCTCTTCCTTCCAGTTATGGGTTAAATAGCAGGACAGATTGGGTTCTATAGCCTTTATCGGCAACCAGTCTACCGCAATGGCAACCTACTGCGAGATAATCTTCTGCCCGTCAGTCATCTCTCTCTTTCGAGACATGATCGGCCAAGCGTGTATCACGTATGGCACTTAACTGACTGACTTAGCTAAACAATTATCACAAATGATTGTCCAAAATGATCCAAACCTCTCAAGGGAAATCTTAGCATTCATACTAACAAATTTCGATTACCCGACAGGAAATGATCTGATTATTGTATAACAGAGACTCCAAATGTGCTACATGTCCATCTTCCTGGCCATCAAAACAAAATATTAAAATTTCAACAAATAACAATTATTGAATTCTCTTATTTCCCGATCATTAAAACGCAGTTAATATTTTATAATATTAAAGAAAATTTGTCCACTATTTTTTCCAGCAAAACCTTTTAATAGCTCTGTTCAATCAGCGTTACAATTAGCAGGGGAAAATTTATTAAATTTGAATAATTAATTCAATTTCCGGAGATTTTTTTTTTCAAATTCATTTGTAACAAAACGTGCAAATTCTATTTCCATCGATTTGCTATAATGAAATTTTTCACAACTGCAAATAGAAATATATTCATATCAATATATTAGAAAACAATTATT
The DNA here is from genome assembly GCA_037127315.1 of Ascarosepion bandense. NCBI lineage: Eukaryota > Metazoa > Mollusca > Cephalopoda > Sepiida > Sepiidae > Ascarosepion > Ascarosepion bandense. The sequence goes on along the minus strand of JBBBDQ010000727.1, from coordinate 13,860 downwards.
TCTACAGTGTTTAAAGAAATTTATATACATTTTGAAATTCCCTCAAGAAATACTTCAAGATACTAGAGCTAACTATGATAGTAAATATGCATATAGAGACAATTACCCGACAGCTACAATCTCCAGGAGTTTAAATATAAGGTCAATAGACACCTAATAACACACTAACTCGTATCCATTCTCTCAAACACTCTTCCCATCTGCCCAAACCTCAGCCTCGCTATCCTTACCCGTCTATCACCCTCCTCCTGACATTTCCTATATCTAAACAATCTTTCTCATCACCTTCCCCTATGTAACCCCATGCGCAATAGTGGCAGTGAAATGCCCTGCTTGGGCTGAAATGATTTTAAAAAAATAAGTGTACTAAAGTCCGATAAGGAGAGATTGAAGAAAAAAAAAGGTATACAGTAGTGATTAAGAAATTTAGTAATCCACTTACGATCTTCAAACTAACTCACCTGATATCTTAGCTCTCTGCGAAACTAACCTTAACCCTTCTATCCCCTCTTCCAATAGACACCTTCTAACACACTAACTCGTATCCATTCTGTCAAACACTCTTCCCATCTGCCTAACCCTCAGCCTCGGTATCCTTACCCGTCTATCACCCTCCTTCTCACATTTCCTATATCTAACCACTCTCTCTCATCACCTTCCCCTATGTATCCCCCTGCGCAATAGTGGCAGTGGAATGCCTTGCTTGGGGTGAAATGATTTTTTTAAAAAATGTTCTTGAAATTTTGACGTCGCATGCTTTCAAATTGACATCCGTTATGATACAGACATTGCTGACACCTTAATGCAATGGAACCACAAGCAGCAATCAACATTTCCAACATTTCTGAATTCTTGCTCAATAAAACATTCATTTCAGTGATTGTTGCTGACTTTGTAGCGTTGCCTTTATCTTTTGAGCACGAAAAAAGTCTAAAAGGGTGAGATCCGGCGAATTAAGAAAATATTCTGTGGAAGTTCGTCTCCCGATCCATCTATAAATGTCATCTCCTCTCCTACTTTAACAGTTTCTTTTCTTGCACTTCCCGTTTGTCGAACTAACTTTCATTTGCACGCTTTTCTGATAGCTACAATCTCCAAAAATTTAAATGCAGCTTCAATTGTCATCTTTTATCTACTTGATTGCCATCCACCTCAAATCTTTTCTTCGACATCTTCTATAACTTTTTTTTATTCTTTCCACTTTCACCCCCCCCCCCCCACTTGCGCAACAGTAGCATTTCTGCCTTGCTTGGGGTGAAATGATCATTTTGCCAAGTCTGTTTGCCAAAGTCTGTTTGCCAAGATTTTAATTCAGGTACGACTGTGCATTGCGATGTTAATGAGCTGGTGCTCCATCTTGCCGAAAATAAAATTCATCATCTCCCCCAAATTCTCAAATTCTTTGCATGATAGACTGTTGCAGCATCTTTGAAAGAGTATAAGAGTGTGCATCTGTTTTTGAGACACACTTGTCTATCGAAATATTCTCTACCAATGGCATCAAGTTTGTGTACCAATACCTAATATTAAGAATTTTGCAATGTTGAAAAGTATATGTTTTTGCAGGTCTGTTGGAGCCGATGAGAGCCGAACCGGGAAAACTTACATTTTCAGTACGTACGCATTTGCGGACAGTTTTTGTTATTTCATAGAAACCATAGGAAGGCTGCACATTTAAGGTGGACGAAGGCTTTTTTTTATGACTGTTATTTCTATTTTGGCGGGCGTTAGCAGCGGAGGTCCCTTCCCTCGAAAAAGAGCTATTCATTTTTTTTTTCAACGAATTGTTATTGATATTCGATTTGTTTCGTTGGTTTGGTAGATTAGTTTTTTCTTTTTTTTTTTTTTTTGCCATTTAGCCACTGCAACGCGTGGCTGGGTATAGCTGGTGCATATATATATATATATAGTATCGTACATTGAATGCAAAATTTATACTACTAATAAATGTGCATTTTCTTTCGCGCCCTTAATACTCCTCTGACTTGCATGCATGATACAATCCGACACTGCTCCACCAGCATTAGAGTATGGTATATACATATCAAAATTTAAATTTTGTAACGCTCATTTTTCAATCCGAACCTGTGGATTGTATCATTGACCTTTGAGAAGGAATTGATTTTACCGAGAAACCATGTAGCAAATGATCCCGGTTCACACTCCACCCACGTTTATTGAACAGGTTAAGAGGCTCATCCCTTGTTCCCTGTTTAGGATGTGGTTTCCGGCTTTCTCTTTTCAAATCTTCTCACTTTGCTTGTTTTTTTTTTCAATTGGAGTAGATAGATCTATCCATCGCCCTGTTCACACTCCACCCACGTCTATTGAACAGGTTAAGAGTCTCATCCCTTATTCCCTGTTTAGGATGTGGTTTCCGGCTTTCTCTTTTCCAATCTTTTCACTATTACGTAGCCCCCTGCACATCAGTGGCGTTACCGCCTTGCTCGGGGTGATACGATTTTAAAAAAAACTTACATGCTGGATTGAAGTGTTTTTATTCTATTTTGGTTCTTTGATCAAGGATTTCGTCCTGTAAAATCCTAGCAAAGAATACACAGACTCACATACAGCACAGACCCACACGCAACACAGACCTACATGCACACATTAATAACCGGAGACTATGATAAAAAGAGAGCATTTATTTAACGAAATAAATATTTCATTTTCAACATCGTCAGTTCAGTGCCATACTTAGGCAATCATGTCTCGAAAGAGACATGACTGACCGGGCAGATGATTATCCCGCAGTAGGTTGCCATTACTTTCTGCAGTAGACTGGTTGACAGCCATAACTGGAGGGAAGACACAGATTAATACCTTTCCCAACGGTATTTGCGCGTATGTGTAATGCAAGGAATTTAACTGAAATTCGAACTCGTCTCTACCGAGTCCTTGTTCCGAGTCGATATCCACTGCACTACATCGCACATCCTTTCAACATAGTATCTTTCCTTAATATCTTGCACTTAATTCAGTAATGATATGGATCAAATTCTATAGAGAAAAAATCCCAAATAAAAGCCAAAGTTCATTACGATGAGTCAGACTATGGCGCTCGTGATCCACTGCGGCATATATGTTTGTGACTTTCGCTTGAAACTCATTCAAAAGAAAAATTTACGCTGGAAAGTGAAAGGAAGAATATACTCTCTCTCTCTCTCTCTCTCTCTCTCTCTCTCTCTCTCTCTCTCTCTCTCTCTCTCTCTCTCTCTCTCTCTAAAGAACACGATTAAAGAAAAAGAATATGGTGTTGTATTTATATTTTTGATTATGGTATAACACGACAATTAAGCGTACCCGAGCCAACTCTTCCTGAACTTCGACCATTCCTCCCACGCTGTGTTTATTTGATCTCGGATCAGCTGAATTAGGATTGCCAGTTCTAACCTGGTTAGGTTAGTCAAGACACGCAAGAGGTCGGTATATAGTTAAAACCAGATATAATGTGATCCGCGGTTCCCGGTAGCTGTGCGCCGATTTCAGATCGACTGTCTTTTTCAAATCACGGACTCGTTTCGGTTTTATTGAAAAGGCACAAAACCGGGGTTGCAAAGGTGGCTACGGGAATTCTGAAAGAAGGCAGAAAAGGTGAAACGTGCCTTTCTGCGAAATCCTTCGTTCATATCTGCTCAGTTTTGTATCCATACGTAAACAAAGTAATTTTCTAAGCTAATGGAGAATTTAATACTTACAGGACAGACAGAAGGAAAGAGCTTGTAAAAGATACCAAAAAAGAAATATTGAGAGCGACAAGAGACAGAGCCAAGTGGAAGTTTATGATCGCCTACGTTCTGCAAGGACACGGCAAAAGAAGAAGAAGAAGAAGAAGAAGAAGAAGAATGAATTTCTATTTA